>PVJS01042103.1:0-17657 GCA_004027185.1 Glis glis | reverse complement strand
CCACCACCATCACCACCATCACCATCACCATCACCACCACCATCACCATCACCATCACCACTACCATCACTGTCACTATCACCACTACTATCGTTACCACCACCACCACTGTCACCACCATCACCATCACCACCATCACTACCACCACCACCATCACCATCATCACCACCACCATCACCAACACCACCAACACCGCCACCATCACTACCACCACCATCATGACCACCAACACCATCACCACCATCACCACCATTTTCTTCTGGGTCCCTCCCTCCCCTCAGGCTGCTGCTGCTGCTGGACGGTGAGGCTGTGCCGACATTCCCCCTTCTCTTCTATAAATGGTCCAAATACAAGATGGAGAACGAGAGACAAAAGACCAAACACTGTTTTAGAAATTTTGGGAAAGCCGGGCGTGGTGGCGCACGCTTGTAATCCCAGTACTTTGGGAGGTGGAGACCGGAGGATCCGGGTTCGCGGCCAGCCTCAGCGCACATGCGCGTGCGATCAATCTCTCTCTCTCCTCTCTCCTCTCTCCTCTCTCTCTCTCTCTCTCTCTCTCTCTACCTAGCGAGGCCCTCCGCAACTTCGTGAGACCCGGTTTCAAAAATAAAGCATAGAAAAAATAGGGCCGGGGGCGTGGCGCGGAGGTAGAACGCCCCTGCGTTCAATCCCCAGTACCGCAAAAAAAAAAAAAAAAGAAATTTTGGGAGATGGTTAAAATTGCTTCCCCCAAAAGGTGGACAGGTTGCCAGAAGAAAGTAGATCAAGGGGAGGGCGTGGGAGGAGGCTAGAGGTACGATCTTCTTGTTCTTAAAGACCAGGGCCCTTGTTGGATTGCAACGCCCCAGTTTCTGCTAGTAGCAGAGGGGCCTGTGGAGCAGTGAGCATTTCCTGCTCCTCCACCCAACCCCAGCTTAGCCTGCTCCCTCCCACCTCCTCCTTCTTCACTGGGGATTGAACCCAGGGATATTCTACCTCTGAGCTACACCCCAGCCCTATTTGTTTTGAAACAGGGTCTTGCTAGGTTGCCAAGAGTCTTGCTACATTGCTGAGGCTGTCCTCCAAATTGGGATCCTCCTGTCTCAGCCTCCCAAGTACTGGGATGACAGGCGTGCACCACCATGCCCAGCTAAGAGGGCAGACTTTTAAGACAGCGTCGTCAATCTGTAGTGTGAGGAGTTTGAAGCACAGGACACTCATTTCTCAAGTAGGAGCTACCTGAAAATCTTTTAATTAGCAGCAAAAATAAGTTTATCTTTTAAGGACTTTGTAAAATGGTTTGGGATTCAGTGTGGTAGTGGATAATAATTTTAACGTCAAGCAGGGTCTGCCTCCCCCCAGGAACCTGCACAGATGAGGCGAGGCAGCAGCCGGAGCGGCTGTCACCATCCGAGCCAGTTCCTCCCATCCAGGGGCCTCACTCTTCACCTCTTGCCCTTTAGACAGATGCCCGGAAATATCTTGGGAGACTTCTTAACCTTGGACCTGTCATTTTATTTCTGGGAATGCAGCCTAAAGGGGAAAAAAATCTGGAATGTGGAAAATACTTTATACCCAAAGCTGTTTATCCTGGTGCTCTATGAAATAGCACAAGTTGGAATCAACCCAGATGTACCACGCTGGGCCCCAAAATATACCCACTTGCTAAAATGTTATGCGGCCAGTAGGAGCGATGCTTTGGAACGATCATACCGACGTGGGAAGTGTGCTGGAGATGAAGTGCTCAGCGCGGAAGGATGCATGGCTTTGTGTATAAGAGGACAGCAGCCACGCCTGGGAGGTGCCTGCCACCGCTGCCTGGGGAAATTCAGAACCCAGGCTGCAGCCGCACTCCTGGCTTCTCCTCTGCCCGTCAAAGCTCCCGGTACAAGTAAACACTCAAGGAACGTTGGCTGGATTTGGAATCCATGGAGAGTCTGTGGCCGATTCCGCTGGCCACATTATTTATGTGATGCTACTAGAGTGTTACCTTTGGATTTTGCAAAACAAAGGGAAGCAATGTTATTTTTCACCTCTATCCAATCCAAAGTAAATATCTGCGGGCTCAATCCAGGGCAACCTTCCTAGCCCTCGGCGGTCCGTCTCCAATCGCTAGACTACTTTCTTTAAAATAAAGTCGTAGCTGTTTGGGGCAGGTTATGCTTCAGAGTTCTGTAATCTCGTCTGTGGGATTCTGCAGCACGCCTTTAATTACTCTTGAAGTCGTGAACTTTAATTAAAGTACATGTCTCTGACCTCCCGCTGATGGAAGATGGATCGCCAAAGTCTAACTGGGCTTGTGTGCCAGCAGTGGCTCAGATCATCAAACAATTTCCCCCTCGCCATGATACTGAACCGGAGATTTCTTTCTTTCTTTCTTTCTTTTTTATTGCCTAGAGCATTTTTATTCCTCTCTTTGTTATCTAATAGGACACTCTCTAAGATCAAATCTCTTTATAATGTTATTGCTTATATATGTTTGAATATAACCACAGTTTGAAAGGCTGAGCTAAGCACAATGCTTTATTGTAAGCTTTTATATTGGAAAACGGTTTTCCCTTTGAAAATGTACACTGCAGTCTAGTTCAAACATGTATTTCAACTTTCATGATATGGAAGCTTCAAGAAAAAAAAAAGAGAGAGAAGAAGGAAGAATCTTTTTATTACACTCCGCTCAGGCCACCGAAGGACCCACGACAAGTGATCAGCTCATGGAGGTGCTTTGAAATCACCTGTTCTGGAAGTAGAAAGCTGCTAGACCAAAAGTTATCTGTAGGTCACTGCTCCATTTCACCAGGTAATGCGGCTCAGCGGGGAGCCTAGTGGATTCCAGGGGCCGGGGCCCTGACCAGACTTATCTTGCTGTAAAATGAACATCTTGGCCGGGCATGGTGGCGCACGCTTGTAATCCCAGTACTTTGGGAGGATCCGGGTTCGCGGCCAGCCTCAGCTCTCTCTCTTTCTCTCCCTGTTTCTCTCTCTCTCTCTACTTAGTGAGGCCCTCCGCAACTTCATGAGACCCTGTTTCAAAATAAAGTATAAAAAAATAGGGCCGGGGGTGTAGCGCGGAGGTAGAATGCCCCTGGGTTCAATCCCCGGTACCGCAAAAAAAAAAAAAAAAAAAAATGAACATCTTGCTTAATCACAAGGGGACACGGTGACAGTGAATTAAGGATGTGTGGGCAGGAGCGAGGCAGGCAGAACCGGCCTGTCTCTATGTGTCTGTTCTATTCCAGGGAGCGGTCACTGCCGCCCTGGGGTGGAAGGGGTATGGTCCAGTCGCTCTGCTGCCACGCGGCTGTTTTTCTCCGTCCTCACCCAATGTGCCGGCCTCTGCTATTGGACAGCCAGGTCCTCAGCATCAGGGACAGACAGATAAGGCCGGGAGGGGATGTCCATGCGCAGGGCAGACATGCCCGCGGGGCCATGCTGTTGGATGCTGCGTGTCTGTTTTTTTTTTACAAAGGCTCACTGCGTGCATGAGCATGGGAGAGGAGGCTGACCGGCCTCCACAGCCTTCATCCTGCCTATCAGAGGCTGTGCTGAGCGTCCACCTGGGATTCGACTCTCACTCAAAGGCCCATCTATAGACCTCTTCCCCCATTGACTCGTTCTGATCTTTGAATCCTCTTCTTTCCCTCCCTGCTGTACTGTTCAGTGCTGCCCATTCTCCTGGGTGTGTCTCAGTCCAGACAATGTGGAAGAGAAGGATGTTCCTTCCCACTGTCCTTCAGGGCACCCCGCCCCGCCATGTGGGGCTGTAATACGACAGCTGTCCACGTCTATGTGAGGTCAGTTATTGGCGGCCTCATGCATAAAGCAGGCTGAGGGGTTCTGCTCATATTGGTTGGTCATAAGGAACTTCCTGTGAGGACCCAGGTGCGAACCGAGGGACAGAAGACAATACAGCAGGCACCAGGTGGCACAGGGGTCCGAGCCACCTGCCCCTGCTGTTGATACCTTCTGGAGCTGCTTGAGCCTGATTTCTTACTTATCGTTTCCACAGGGCAGTGGATGCCTCCTGTCCACGTGTGGCCTAAAAAGAAAGCGAGGGGCTTCAGGCCACATGGTCGCTCGATGTCCCGTAGTCAGCTGTTCCGTCCCAGGGCCCGGTAGCAAGCATGAGCTGTTTATGGAAAGGAGAAGAATCGCCTGTAGAAATGGCGGTGGCTCTGCTCTGAGCCCTAGGAGCCTTTGCTTGGCTTCTCCTGTCGCTTCCCAGTGGCCCTGTCCACAACAACCTGTTGTTGGGGACACTTTGCGGATCATGGGACCTGCTGGGCCATGCACAACCCGGGGACAGAGCAGCATGCTCTGCTGCCTGGACCTGCCTTGGCGCCTTCTCGTGCTCGGGGCCCCATCAACACTGGTGAGAGCACAATCCCCGTGCGTGCTGTGTCACCTCCTAGGTCTAGAGGAGCCCATTGCGTGTCATGTGTCTCTTTTGACTGAGAAGCTACGTGGTGATGAGGATTATACCAACAACAGCAGTAGAAGCAGGCGCCCTGCACTGTCTAGGACAGCCCCTCTGAGAAACCGAGCCCGAGGGTGCTGCTGGCGGTGGCTGAGGGTGCTGCTGGCGGGACCCTGTGCCAGCTCCGTCTCATCCCAGGGCTCCGGTGAGCTGCTGTAGGGCTGGTTTGGAGTCCCATGTACTGTTGGCCCAGGTGCTTCTTGTGGAATGCTCGCCTTGGAGTACTGTGGAAGCTGGTCTGCAATTTGACTTTTTATCGTGTGTTGGAAAAATATCCCTTATTTGGGAGTTTATTTACGTATTTCATTTTCTCTTCTTTAAGATTGGTGTGTGTGTGTGTGTGTGTGTGTGTGTGTGTGTGTGTGTGTGTCCTCTAGCTCACTGAGGGCTCTCATTGGGGACATTTTCTTTTCTATTTATGTATAGAATGTGTATTTGAGTTTCAAAGGCATAGATCATATCTTAGGCCCTAATTTTGAAGCACTGTAATTTAATTTAATGTTAATTATTTTTTGTGGTACTGGGGATTGAACCCAGGGGCATTCTACCTCCGAGCTGCACTCCCAGCCCTATTTTAGTATTATTTTGAAACAGGGTCTCTCTAGGTTGATGAGAGTCTCACTACTTGCTGAGGCTGTCCTTGAACCCGCGATCTTCCTATCTCAGTCTCTCCAGTCCTGGGATGGCAGGCAAGTGCCACCACGCCTGGCTGGCACTTTAATTTTAAATGATCTCATTTGGCGCAGAAGACTTGGCAGAAGTCTTGGTGACAGCAGCCATGGCAGAGCTTGGTGGATTTTTGCAAGAGTTATTTTTAATAGGCTGCTCTCAAATCAATCAACCAACACTTCAGTGCCATCAGTGCGGGACCGGTCGAGTGGAATCAGAGGCTGGAGGGCCTCCGGGGCTGAGGTATTGATCATCCACCTTTCTTCGAAGCCCAGACGCTCAGGTGGAGACGGGCCTCTGCCAGTGAGCGCCGAGAACATGCCCTGGGGCACTAGGTCCGTCACTCAGTACCTCTCAAGAAAATTAGAAATCTCTACTTCCAGGAGTTACCTGAGTCAGAATGCACAGATTAAAAAGCTCAGGTCAAATCTAAATTATTTAAGCACATGCGATGTGAGAGGACCTTCCCGCAGATTCTAGAAAATGCAGGTCCCTATTATAAGTCCTCTGCTTTCTAAAGGAAAGGCTGGAAAACTAAAGCGTGCAAATATTTTGGAAAATTTTACTTTGAAACAACTAAAGTGACAACATTGGACCTAGCCAATGTTTTAAAGCAGGGTCTCTCTAAGTTGTCGAGGCAGGCCTTGAACCTACGATCCTCCTGTGTCAACCTTCCAAGTACTGGGATTACAGGGGTGCGCCACCATGCCCGGCTTATATGCATCTCTTTACCCCATTCTTAATCTTCAGAGTAGGTCATTCTCCCACCCAGCATGATAAAACTACCCATCATACAAGTGAAAACTCTCCAGCCCTGTCCCCGGGAGAGGATGTAGTCCCTGGATCAGGGTTCCTCTTCTCCTTGCTACCCTGCAACTGGAAATCTGTGATGTAACATTAATAGTATGTAAGCACTATGCTATAAAGTCAGTGCATCTTTTTTTTTTTTTTTTTTGCCGTACCGGGGATTGAACCCAGGGGCGTTCTACCTCCGCACTACACCCCCAGCCCTATTTTTTTATACTTTATTTTGAAACCAGGTCTCACGAAGTTGCAGAGGGCCTCACTAGATAGAGAAAGAAAGAGAGACAGGGAGAGAGAGAGAGAGCTGAGGCTGGCCGCGAACCCGGATCCTCCGGTCTCCGCCTCCCAAAGTACTGGGATTACAAGCGTGCGCCACCACGCCCGGCCAAGTCAGTGCATCTTATGTTACGTGATAAGGGGAAGAAGAGTGGGAAGAAAACAAAGAAACTTGCTCTCCACACATACTCATAACAAAAGGGGAAGGGCTGACTCAGGACAATCAGAACTCCTTTTTCTACAACTGGTTATATGGTCATTGCTGGAGTTTATAACTTCCTTCTTCTGCTCTCCAGTTTATCTTCCTGTTGTCCTCAGCGAGCACCTGAGCTGGACACGTTTTTCATCCTTCTCTTCTAGGTGACACTGCTGCTGGGAGCAGTAGTGATGTTGATAGCCGTAGAGATGAGCGTTCCAAACCGTTGGCCTCTGCTGCCTGGCCTCCTCTCTCTGATAACTGTGTCTTCATCTACACGATTGTTGGAAATCTGTTCTTTCTCTTGTATAGAGATTGCACACGGGCCCCCTGGCCTCCCTGGCTGGAGTTCACAGTAGTAGTTGCAATCTTCCTAGTTTCTATGCAGAACCGTTTCCCTTGTCCCCACGTTGATTTCCCTGAGTCTTTATACATTCTTTCTCTGGATCTTTCTCTCTGTTCAGGAGCAAACCTGGGCCTCTGAGGAGCTCCTCCCCAGAACCACCTTTGCCCAAATGTAGCACCTCATTATGCTCCAAAGTTGTAATGCTATTGAGGGCCCGGCCAGAGCTCGCGCCAACCCTCCTGGTGTGCTGGAGCCCCATGAGCTGCTGTGAGGTCCCTGCTGGAATCAGAAGCCACCTTCTCCCCTCTGCTTTGCCATTTCTTCTGGATGGCGGAGGAGAACAAATTAGCAGCCTTCCAGTGTTGCAGGTGGTCACACTGCGAGTCCTAGCTCAGCCTCGCAGATAAGGCCCTCTGCCATGTCGGAGTTATACCACATACAGAGTGAGGGCCCAGTTAACATTACTGGGTGTTTTCTCGTGCTGTTGCAAATGTAGTGCACTGTGAATGTGGGTTTTCATGGCTGTGTAATATGCCCTTGAATGACTTGCAGTGTTTTTCCTAAACCTGGAAGGATATTTGTTCTTTTTCTTTGGATTGGAGAGATCAAGAGCTTTGCATTTTAAACATTTATCAAAATACAAAGTTTTGTGTCTCTTTTTTTATTTTTTTTGTGGTACCGGGGATTGAACCCGGGGCGTTCTACCTCCGCGCTACACCCCTGGCCCTATTTTTTTATACTTTATTTTGAAACCAGGTCTCACAAAGTTGCGGAGGGCCTCGCTAGGTAGAGAGAGAGAGAGAGAGAGAGAGTCAGAGAGAGAGAGAGCGAGCAAGCTGAGGCTGTCTGCGAACCCGGATCCTCCGGTCTCCGCCTCCCAAAGTACTGGGATTACAAGTGTGCACCACCACGCCCGGCCCTTGTGTCTCCCTTTAATAAGTCAGACGCATTTCTAAGAAAGGAATTGGGATTCTAAATATTCCCCTTTGCCTATTCTCACCCTTCTCCACTTTTTTCTCTGCTTTAGTGGAGAGGCCTTGACTTTCCCCTCATAAGGGAAGTTCTACTGTGTGTGTGTGTGTGTGTGTGTGTGTGTGTGTGTGTGTGTGTGTGTTTTTCTGGGGATTGAACCCAGAGACATTCTACCTCTGAGCTACACCCCCAGCCCTTTTTATTTTTTGTTTTGAAACTGGGTCTTTCTGAGTTTCTGAGAGTCTCACTACATTGCTGAGGCTGTCCTCCAACCTGTGATCCTCCTGTCTCAGCCTCCCAAGTACTAGGATTACAGGCATGCATCACCATACCTGGCACGGAAGTTCTACTCTTTATAATTCATGCAGACTCACCCCACATTACCAAGAATGTGTGCATGACACATTAAGAAAGAAGGCTAAACTACTTAAAGGCTCCCATGAGCTTCCCTTTGCAGATGGTAAATATTTAAGGGTGAAATAAAAATGAGGCATATCATAAATCCATATCAAACTCGTAAACGTATTATACACTCAACATTAATTTCCCGTCTATTGAAATCATCAGTATTTTGACGACTAGATTTTTTTCTTATTGAAAGCAAATGTACAAAAATTTTAATTCTCAATTCATACCATCTCTCCTAAAAGTATTGCTAAATTTTTACACGGAGAGAGAGGCATGGTGGATTTTAATAATTCATAGCTCTGTGGTAGGAAGGAGTTGAAGGAAAGAAGCAGACCTAGGAAAAATATGCCTGAGGATGGTCATGCATCTCTCTCAAACATGCACAGGAGTTATTTCCAAAGAAAGGAATTACTCAGTTGTAAGTATGTATTATTTTAGTTCTGAGTTCATGGGAGAATTTTCCATTCCATGGCACATGTTCTGGAATGTTCTGCATCTGTCTGTCCCTGTATCTAAATCACAGTGTTGAAGTAAGAGCATAAGAAAGGACAAAGGCTTCGAAATTATTCACTGCAGCTGGCCTCAGTATGGGGGTAATGAGATCTCCTCACCAGTTTTCAACCTCTGGATCCATTCTCATTTGTCAGATAAAAAATTGCAGTGTTTAATGGGGAGGAAGGAGGCCGGGCGTGGTGGCGCACGCTTGTAATCCCAGTACTTGGGAGGCTGAGACAGGAGGATCCGGGTTCGCGGCCAGCCTCAGCTACTTAGTGAGGCCCTCCACAACCTAGTGAGACCCTGTTTCAAAAGAAAGAATAAAAAATAGGGCTGGGGGGTGTAGCTCAGAGATAGAATGCCCCTGGATTCAATCCTCAGTTCTGCAAAATAATAATAATAATAATAATAATAATAATAATAATATAATGGGGAGGAAGTCTTGCCTTGCCCTCTTTCTACAGATACCCTGTCCACCCCAGTCCTGACGTGGGCTCCCCTCTTTCACTACTGATGGATGGATGGTGAGGGAAGGGAAGAGAGTTTCCCAGCATGCCTTGGGTGATCAGAAGTTGGATAAAAATAGATTAAACACCTCCGTAGTCATCATTTATTTCTGAGTCTGAATATCAAAGCCATCACAACAACTGAATTTTAATGAGGTGGTTTTAATTAGTCACCATTTGAAAAGTTGTGCCGGGGTAGAATTGGCAGGTGTTTTGCTCTAGTGCACGGGAAGTGGTGATGGCCTGGGCCACAGAGGTCTAGGTCACCTAGACTGGAGGTAGTGATGGGTTTGTGGGTAGCTATACAGGCGTGTAATGATGGTCACCTTGAAAACTTGCAAATTATAGATGTGAACTTTATGTGTGTGTGTGTGTGTGTGTGTGTGTATGCATATATATATATACTTTTATTTGGTGCATGGTAATTATAAATATACATGCACACATCTGTTGGAGTTCTTCCTCGTGGTCCCTCCCCCTCCCTCCCCTTCTCTATACATGTCTTTGAGATTGGAATTGGTAATTGTATACACATTCATAGCATTATTTCAACTGTTACATTCTGAACATCTCTGTCCCCTCTTCTCCTTCCCCCCAGCTCTCTCCGCTGGAGTCTCTGCTCTTCTATCTGAGGTTCCCATTGTTTCCCAATTTCTCTCTAGCTTCCACATACAAGAGAAAACATATAATAATTCAATTATTGAGACCGGCTAATCTCACTTAACATATTCTCGAGTTCCATCCATTTTCCTGCAAATGACATAATTTTATTCTTTATGGCTGAATAAAATTCCATTGTGTATATATACCACAGTTTTTGTGATCCGTTCATCTGTTGATGGACACCTGGGCTGGTTCCGTAATTTGGCTACTGTGAATTGTGCTGCTATGAACGTGGATATGGCTGTATCGTTATAATATTCTGACTTCAATTCCTTTAGAAAGATGTCCAGGAACGGTATTGCTGGGTCATATGATGGTTCCATTCCCAATCTTCTGAGAAACCTCCACACTGTAGGCGTGAACTTTTAAGTCATCTCCTAGTCATTTATGTTGTTAGGAGGAAGACGTGTTTGGGACAGTAAACTGAAGATTTTCCATACTTGGGGGCTGCTGGTCTTCAAGTGTTCTGCAGCCTAAAGCAGATGAGAATTTCTTCTACCATGTGGCGGGGATGGCTCTGTCATGAATATGACTTTGTGAGCTGTGAGGCTCAGAAAGATGAAACATTGGAGGGGAGGGTATGAGGGAGCCTGGCTGTTTTGACCCAAGAAGTATGGATAGAAGAGAAATATGGACTGTCAAGAACAAAAATAATCCAGTTCATTGTCCTCAAAAGCGATCTTCCTGTAATGAACTTGAATGGCTAAGAGATCATTTAAAAGTTCACATGTATGACTTAGCAGGATGTCAGGGCGGTCACCAGGAGAAGCCAGAGCTGCTGAGCAGGAAGACAAAGAGGTCGGGAGCGTGTGTAGACATCGGAGGGTCTGAGTGTGTGTCTTGAGAGGCGTAGAGTAACAACCTCCAGGAAGAGGTACAGGAAACCTAATGTGTACTCTTCCTTTCTCTCTCTCTTTCTCTTTTTCTTTCTTTCTTTTTTGTGGCCCTGGGGATTGAACCCAGGAATATTTTACCTCTTAGCTACCCAACACCCAACCCTATTTTATTTTGAAGCAGAGTCTTACTAAGTTGTGTAGGGCCTCGCTAAGTTGCTGAGGCTGGCCTTGAACCTGCGATCCTCCTGTCTCAGCCTCCTAAGTACTGGGATTACAGGTGTGCACCACCATGCCTGGCTTACTACAAAGCAGTGGGAAGGCTGTACAGGGAAGCTTTACGCCTCCCCAGGAACTCGTAGGCGTAAGGTGTCCACTGAGGCCCAGGGGCAACTGGATCATGGGTTGGGGAGCTGTCTGTCACGCTTTCTCTGGCCCCACCTTCCTCCTTCCTCCTCTGTGGGTCAGCCCAGGGCCCCAGGGCACTAGCCCATTGTTGAGGAAGCATCGCCACCCTGTCCAGTGGTCCTTTATTTCTAGGTGTCTTGGGCTCTGTTCTAAAAGTGAAGGTTTGAAGAAACAGGGCTCCTCCCATTCTGGGATTAAGTCCTACCCTGTGTGACTGGGAGAGCCCTTTGAGGTCTACATGGTAAAAGCCAGGCTCTGGTGCTCTTATTTGTTGGCCTGCGGTTGTGGCTTTTCCGTATAAATTGATCTTCTAAGCAAGTACCTGATAACAATTTGTTCTCTTTTGAAGGAAATTACTCTTTTCTTATCTACTATTAGTTATCTTAATCCCTTTATTTTGAGAACAAATGAAATTGTGAATTTTAGCTTACTGTGTTCGATCACAAATTCAGAATTGGTGGAGTCTGAATTAGTGAGGTTTTTAAAATAGATCCCCCCCCCATGATCTTATGTTCTCTGGCACAATTATTGCAAATGTAGCCAGGTACCAGCTCTTATACAGATACCTTTTTATTACAGACAGAAGAAATGCACCAGACTTTTGTATAGCCGAGGGAGCCAAGAGCGTCATTATCCAGTTGAAACTGAAAGGGAGACTCTCAGCAGGCTGAAGAGCTGTGTATTTTTATCGTGTGTTCATTAGTGGTTTTTCTGTGCAGGGGATCAACATTAAAACACCAAAGGATGGGAAACAGACAGAAAAAAAAAAACCCAAGAGGCTTCACACAGAGTTTCCACTGTGTCCAGAGGGTCAGGAAACAAGAGTAGGGGGTTGTAGGCATCTCTCTAACATCAAGACAGCAGGGAAGTGTGCTAGGCTCTAACACCCTGGGCCTTTTATCTTTCTTTTTTACCTCTAAGATCAGCCATTGTACATAAAGCCAGAAAAATGATATCAACATTTGTTAACCAGGTCATTTATTCTCCAGTAATGTATGATGGCCTCTACCTGCTGGGTGCCAGTAACGTATCGGCAATTGTGACAACCAAATATTTCTCCAGATGTCGTGGATGTCCCTGGGAGGGAGTGTAGCTCCTGGTTGGGAACTGCTGGTTTAGACCGTGGCTCTCACTCAGGGATGTTACAGCTTCCTTGCCCCACCCCCACAGTCTTGCCAACTCCAGCCACACTACGCTCAGCGTGTGTGAGTGGGTGTCTAATGCCATAGAAAGGGTTTCACAGGACCTGCTGCCACCAAGTAAAGCCAGCAGATGCCAGAGAAGCAGCTCCCCCACCTTTTCCACCCTTCTTCCAGAGAAGGTTCTACCAGAATCTAAAAAAAAATTATATATATATATGCAGTTGGATCTCACAGTATGGGGATAATGAGATCTCCTTACCAGTTTTCAACGTCTAGACGTGTTCTCATTTGTCAGATATACAGTCATAGTGTTTAATGGGGAGGAAGCCTGGCCCACAGCAGCCTGAGCTTGGAGCCTTCATGGGGAGTCAGGAGAGGCCGCCGTTCACATGGAAGTCACAGGGCCTTCAGGGGCTAGTGCTTGGCAATCATGGGGTGATGGCTTCCAGGAGAGAGGAAGCAATGTGTTCCCTGCACAGCTGGGCTTGCAGCTGGTCAGGCTCCTTCTGCAGTACAGGGAGGAGTATGGGTCTACAGAGGGATTCCAGAGGCAGCCATTGGGGGCTGAAGTACTTCTGGAGCCAGAGGGAGTGGGTATCTTTGTTTATTCTTTCATTTATCTAAAAATCAGCCATTTAGTCCATACTATGTACCAAATGTTAGACAAAATCCTGAGGCTTGGGCATTTAAGGAGCTGGATTTGTGAAATAGTAAAAAGCAAAAGTAGGGAGCCCAGCCAGGGATCTAGCATAGCCAACATTCCTGCCTGACTGTGGAGCCCAGCCTGCAGTGGGAAGGGCCCAGAGACCTCCTGACCTGGGAGCCTGGCAGCAACCCTGGTGGACCACAGAGCACATCTGGTGGTCAGCTCAGGCAGGGACTAGAGCCAGGACCCTGCAGAGCCACAGCGCCCTGCCTAACTGCACAGCCCAGCCTGAGGCCCAGTCTGATCACATAGCCAGCCTGCATCCCCACCTGAATGTACAGTCCAACCAGTGGCACCACCCAGCTGGGGAGCACAGCCTGGACTCCCATTCAACTGGGGGGCCATTGCAGAGCCCAGCCAGAAGCCCTGCCTGGCCACTGAGCCCCGCCAGCAAAGCTACCTCCAAGTCCATCCAGCAGTGCACTTGGCCTCGGAGCATGGGCAGTAGCCCTGCCCAACTAGACAACGTAGCCCTGCATGCCTGTGGGCATTACTAGCTGGCTGTCAGAGCCCCAGGCTGATGGACGGGTTAAGTTCTTCCTCTGACGAGGTAAACCTGAAAAGCCTGGGGGAGGTGATTGCTTCCTCAGTGTGCATCATCAATACAAGAATACAAAGATCAGGAAGAATCAGGGAAATATGGCATCGCCGAAGGAAACTTAAAAAGTTCCAATAACTTAGGATACAGAAATGGAGATCTATGAACCGACTCCTAGAGAATTCAGGATAATCCTCTTAAAGAAGTTCAGTGAATGACAAGGAAACACTGGTAGCTAAACAAAATCAGGAAAATAATGTATGAGAAAAATGAGACATTTAACAAGGAAACAGAAACCATAAAAAAAAGTCCTAGAGCTGAAGTATACGGTGACAGAACTAAAAAACTCAATAGAGAGCTTCAATGGCACACTTGATCAAGCAGAAGTGAACTTGAAGACATGTTGTTTGAATTATCCAATCAGAGAAGCAAAAAGAAAAAAGAATTAAACCGAGCGTGGTGGTGCATGCTTGTAATCCCAGTACTTGGCAGGCTGAAACCGGAGGATCCAGGTTCGCAGCCGGCCTCAGCTACTTAGTGAGGCCTCCACAACTTAGTGAGACCCTGTCTCAAAATAAAGAATAAAAAATAGGACTGGGGGTGTAGCTCGGAGGTAGAATGCCCCTGGGTTCAATCCCCAGTACCGCAAAAAAGAGAGAGAGAGAAAAGAATCATGCTTACCACAACAAAAAGGGCCACGGAATCACAGCTATAAAACAGGATGCAATTAACAAAATGACAATAGTAAGTCCTTATGTATTAATAATTACCTTAAATGTTAAGTGGATTAAATCCATCAATCAAAAGACAGAGTGTCTGAATGCATTTTCAAGGGAGGGGGAGAGGAGGAAGGAAGGAAGGAGAGATATCCAGGATTTGCTGCCTCCAAGAGACCCACTTTAGCTTTAAAGACACGCATGGGCCAAAAGCAAAAGGATGGAAAAAGACATTTCATGCAAACAGTAACCAAGAGAGCAGGGGTGGTTATATTTATAACAGACTAAATACTCTTTCAGTCGAAATGGTCACAAGAGACAAAGAAGGTCATTATGTAATGATAAGGTAGTCAATTCATCAAGAAGATATAACAATTGTAAATATTTATGTTCCCAGCATCAGAGCACCTAAATATATAAAGCAAATACTAACCGAGCTGAAGAGAAAAATAGAACAGCAATGCAATACCAGTAATAGACTTTAATGCCGCACCTTCAAAAAATAGATCAATCCTCCGGGCAGAAAATCAATAAGGAAACAGTGGATTCGAACAGCACCATAGACCACGTGGATACGACAGACATATACAGAACATTCTGTCCAGTGGCATCCGAAGACACATTCTTCTCAGGTTCTCTTGGAACATTCTCCAGGATAGATCATTGTAGATCAGAAGTTTGAAGGAAGTCCAGGTATCTTTTCTGACTACTAGGGTATAAAACTAGAATCAGTAACAAGAGGAAAATTGGAAAATTCCAGATACCTGGACATTAACCAATGGATTCCCAAGCAACCCTTCAGTCAAAGAAGAAATCAAAAAGGGAAAGAAAAATACAACAAAACCAAAACGGAGGCACCACACTTCCTAATTAGAAGCTATATTATCAAACTGTATTAACCCAAACAGATAGTACTGCATTAATACCAGCACATAGACCAGGGGAACAGAACCAAGAGCCCAGGAATAAGCCGAACTATGCATGAAGCAGGGAAGGGTTTTGTGGGTGTGATTGCTTCTTATAATTATCCTTTCAGCTGCAGGGTAGGAGGGTGAACTGGTTTGGACTTCAGGAGTCAAGTGTCCCCAAGTTGTAGCCTGGCACAGCTACTTACCTGCCCAGTGACAGTGGACAACTTATTTAATTCTCTGGTGCCTCAGTTTCCCTCAATGAAAGAAAAAGAAATATAATAACTATAAAAGGGTTTTTTAGGGTAGAGCCTGACACAAATACAGTAACACATTCTAGGAAAAAATTTTAGCCACTGTTACTATTATTAGTTAATATTATCATCATCATTGGCATCGCTAGACCTGTGCGTTGAGCCACTGGAGATAGGGTTTTCAGAGGATGTGATGATAGAGAAATTATGCCTGAGTTTCCTAGAATCATCTCTTAACTTTCTCAAAATAATTTCAAGTGTTATTAGCATGAAGGTTGTCACACTTTGCTGCCCTGGTTTCTGCCTTGGAGCCAGCCAACTATGGACGTAGCCTCTGAAACTGAGAGCCAAATAAACCTTTCCTCCTCTAAGTTATTCTTGTCAGCTGTTTTGGCCACCCTGATGAAAAAGTTGACTAAAATACAAGGATTTTGCTAACCAGTGTCTTATAGAAGCATTCTCTCTTTCTTTGTGCTAATTATTCACACCAAGAATTGGGTAGACAATTCTACCATTGTTTTGGTCTTCCACCATCAAAGTTGTATCCATTTGCTTTCATTTTTAAATCATCGGTTTCTGCTAAAGCTCATCTAACTTGGAAGCGTCTCATGATAATTACATTAAAAACCCCAGCTAGCTGGAGTCAGCAGTCATGTTGGAATAGCGACTGGACCTTGTCATCATCGGATTGATTTTGTGCAGTTTCCCAGACAGCCAGTTCTTTCGATATGAAAAGGTAGATGTTATCAGTGCTCTCAAGGAAATGTTTCTACAGACAAATACATCTGAGAAATATGGGGTCAAACAAAATCGAACTAATGCTTTAGTGACAGACTTCTTGGAGGCTCTGATAAGCTAATGTGCCTTGTGTCAACCCAAGAGGGCAATCCAATTTGAAGCCTTTCTCAAATTTATTGCACCGTAGAGTTCCTTTCTTGGAGGCTGCTGGTGGGAACAATAACTGGAGAACACTTTGGGGGAAATGGTGATATAATTAAATGTTCAAGTTGAATTAATTTTCTCATTGCTAATTTTGAAATGCATTACCTCTGTTGCATCTCGGTCAATGTCAGCCAGGAAATCAAGGACCAGCTGTGCTGAGCCGGAGGTCGGAAGGACCTATGCCTGCTGTGTGTCTTTGAGCACCCACACCCCTCTCCTGGGCTTGCTCCCTCATGTTCAGCGAGAGGTTTCTGTCTGAGGGACCTCTCACTCAAGGGCAGTGGGCCTCTCTAGATCTAAGATGCTGCTTGTCTTATTGCATGGGAAATCTAATTGTGTTTATTGTCAGAAAAGGAAGAATCTTTTTACCATTTCCCAGAAACAGTTCCCAGGATTCTCTGTCTTGTCCACTTAGAGATACTTTATTTATGTCTTTACAGAGACTGTTTGTCCCTCTTGAGCTGTTGAGCCCTGATTCTTTTTTTTTTTCTTTTTTTTTTTTTTTGTTTGTTTGTTTGGTACTGGGATTGAACCCAGGAGGCATTCTCCCTCTGAGCTACACCCCCAGCCCTACTTTATTTTTTATTTTGGAACAGGGACTCACTAAGTTGCTGAGGGCCTAAGTTGCTGAGGCTGGCCTCGAACCTGCGATCCTCCTGTCTCAACTTCCCAAGTACTGGGATGACAGATGTGAGCCACCACTCCTGGCTCCATTTCTGTTTCTACTATATAATGCCTATTCGTATTTATTTCTTGCTCATTTTTCTATCAGTTGCTTGTTTTTTTCAGATTTACTAGGATGAGTTTTTTTTTTCCATAGCCTCAATATGAGTCTTTTGCCAACTATATATATTAAAAATATTTGTTCCTAATTTTTGGATTGTCTTTTCACCCTCTCGTGTCTTTTTATATTGATTTGCAATTCATTTTTTGTGCGTGCTCTGAGGTATGAGTCCAGTTTATCATTTTCCAATTGTCCAACACCAGACTCTCTCTGGCGTGCAAAGCCAGCTCTTTCATGTAGCAAGGGCCCCATACACGTAATTCTGTTTCTGCTCTGTCCCATTGATCAGTTTTACTGTCTCTGCACCCACACCACACTTTATTAAAATGCGCACACCCCTCAATAATTTTCTTTAGGAGAGCCTCAGCTTTTCTTAGCCTTTTGTTTTCCTGCATAAATATTAGAATCAGCCTGTAAACTTTCACAAAATCTGTTTTGGGATTTTGATTGAAAATGTGTTGAGTAGTTAGGTCACTTTGGGCAAACTGACATTTTCAAGTTAAATCTTCTAATGCGTGAAGACTCCTCTAGTTAGGGCTTTCAATAAGGTTGTATACTTTCTTTATGAGACCTTTACATAACTTTTGTTCAGTTTATTTTCTGGGGGGAGGGGTTCTCTGGGGGCGGGGTCGAGGGCT
>PVJS01042102.1:0-17656 GCA_004027185.1 Glis glis | reverse complement strand
TCCATCAACAGATGAGTGGATTACAAAATTGTGGGAAATACACACAATGGAATTCTACTCAGCAATAAAGAAGAACAAAATAACATCATTTGCAAGAAAGTGGAAGGATCTGGAGAACATTATGTTAAGCGAGATCAGTCAATCACAAAAAAAGAAGGGACATATGTTTTCATTAATATGCGCAACCTAAGGAGTAGTAAGGTCACACAAGGGATTCTGGTTGATTTATTTATTTTATTTTTTTTTTTTGCGGTACCGGGGATTGAATGCAGGGGCGTTCTACCTCCGCGCTACGCCCCCGGCCCTATTTTTTTTTTATACTTTATTTTGAAACCAGGGCTAATGAAGTTGCGGAGGGCCTTACTAAGGAGAGAGAGAGAGAGAGACAGAGAGAGACAGAGAGACAGGGAGAGAGAGAGCGAGAGAGCTAAGGCTGGCTGCGAACCCGGATCCTCCAGTCTCCGCCTCCCAAAGTACTGGGATTACAAGCGTGCGCCACCACGCCCGGCTTTAAGTTTTATTATCAGTTCTAAGAGTTCCACTTGGTTTGTATTCTGTTTTTTAATGAGACTTTGTTTGTGAAGGTATGTTTTCATTGCTACAAATATTTTTGTAACATTTTTTGAATCAATTTTAAGATGTGTATTTTTAAATCTTTGTCACATAATTCTAGCATCTATGTCATCTCATTGTTGGCATCTGTTGACTGTTTTTCATTCAATTTGAGATCTTCCTGTTTTTTGGTATGATTAGTTTTTCATAGTTGTTGTTTGTGTGCTTGTTTGTTTTTTTAATTAAAACCTGAATATATGTGGTATTATATTGTAAGGCCAGGATCTTATTTGAACTTCCTGTTTATGATGGCTTCCTCTGACACTCTTCTAATTGCGGTGTGGGGCATCGCCTTGTTACTTCTGGGGGTAAACAATTTAATGCTTCACAGTTGAACAAGTGTATTGGTTCTCTGATGATTAAGAGCCAAAAACATGTAAGACTTCATCTACTAGTCCTTGATTGTGCAAATGAAGTAAAACCAAATAATAAAACAGGATGAATATGGGACACAATTGTATAAACTACATCATATCACTTTATTTGTTCAAGTGTGATAGAAGTCTAGACATCATTTGCAATCTTAAGTAAATCAGGACATTTAACCTGTCAAAATGGTTTCTTCCATGAAGTAAGAATCATAATAGCTTTCTAGAAATATTGCTATTTAGAGTGCAAATTATATTTTAGCTGTATGTGATTTGATGACATTCATTTGGGATCTCTTAGTTCTGGAAACAAATCACATTGTCTCTAAATTTCTTATTTATCCATCAATTTCTTATAATCTAAGAAAAAGAACTATGATTTTATCCTCTTATTACAAATAAACACCACTCTGACTGATGAAGGGATTCACTAAAGAATTATTGTTTGTCTTAAGTAATTTTTAATATTCTGCATTTCTAGAATCATGCAACATAAAATATTTTGCAGTTTTTCAAAGAAATCTCATTTGCAATGTCCCCCCTCATAATATCATGATGTTTTGAGGTTAATCTTTATGATAGTGACATATAATAGCTATCTCCAAACAGGAGCATGACTTCTATATTCATGGTATTTTCTGGCCTAACAGTGAATGAATAACAAACATTAGGCAAAGATCACTGTCTTTGTACAATAATCAAAACAAATATGTCAAATGTTTTAAAAATCATGTTTACTCCCTATATTGAAAAATAGTTTTTGTTATGTTATTTCAAGAATGATAAAATGAAAGATTTAAAATTTGTAGCTATGACCAGAGCCATAAAATTTATTCCATACATAAGTCTGGTATGCTTTAGACATGCTTTAGATATTCTCCCTAAAGGTATTGTATAGGGTTTTTCTTTTGTAGGGGGCGGGTATTAGCTATGGTTGAATAAAACCTTTAATAACTATAGATATAAGAACATAAGTAGAAAAGGGTAAGAAATTTCTACAAGTATTGTTGCCCCACACAAGAAAGCTTGTTCAGACACTTGTGTTTTTTTAAAGTACAACCTTAAAATTCATCTTTAATATCTATTTGATGACTTCAAAGAAAACCTCAATAGAAGAACTTTTAAACTTAATTTTAACATGGGGTACCTGCTTAAGCTGAGAGCAACATGAATCTAGAAACGTATCAAATTATTTTAATGGAGTGATAATGCTTTTGCCTTAATTTTTCTTCTAAAGTGAGTCCAATAATATATCTAAAACATACACAAGCTTTATCATCTTCTGTTACTAATAATGTGAACTATACAATTTAAAACTACAAATTATTTTGTAAAGCTAAGTGGAATGAATAAGAAAACCTGTTTAATACTAGCTATGCTTTTTTTAAGCTTCTGCTACTTTTTAATATCCTTTTCTATAAAATGAAGGCTTTTTATTCCCATTAAGGGAACAAAAGATTCACTGAGCAAAAATTTTCAAGATTTTTTTAACTCTAAATTATAACTTACTATGCAGAATTAAGTCACACTCTTTGATATTAGCCACAGCAAATATGTTCTAAATCAACCTAACCAGTATAAATTTCTACAAGCATTTATTTATAGTAATTTCTTTCTTCAGAGCACATTCCCATTATTCAAAGATATTAATGACAAGCCCCCAGATGACAGGCAAATTATAAATATTTGGTTCCAAGAAAGAAATTAATGTGATATTGACACTGCTGTTTGAATATTATGATTGAACCTACTGAGAAAAGTGTAAATGGAGGTGCAAAGTAATTAAGTCATATCTCTAGCACATTCTGTTCATGTGGTGACATTAGTTACCACCTATATTATCAGAACGTAACACATTTACAGTAATACCAGTGCACCGTTCATGATGAAATCCATACTGTGACTGATAGCTCCCAGCAATATTAGAAAGTAAAATGATTTTTTTAAATGTACCTTTACTTGGTATAACAAAGATATTTGTTTGGTTTAATAAAATTGCCAGGTAGATACTCTTTTTTCTTTTGAGATTTTTGTTTATGTGTCTCACTTTGGTGATTATATTAAGTACTTTGCAATGTACCGCCTTGTTAAACATATTTAATTAATTGTCTAAAAATGCTGCTGGAATAAGTATATTAATAACTCAAGTCATAAGAAATTAATATATTTAATGTTCTGTAGTACCTACTATACCTTAACAAGTGTTCCTTGGCAATTTATCAAAAACTAATTGTCTTGCCAAAGGAATGAATAAAAGTCAACTAGAAGACTAATTAAAATCATTTTAACCTTTCTACATAAACATACATAAGACTGAATAAGAAGAACATCTTGTAAATTTGATTAATTATTATATTAATTATTTTTAACATTTACATATAAAATATAAAATAAGATACTGCTGCTAGTTATTATTCATTAAGTTTTGTGAGTACCTTAGATTATATTTTCTTAGTATATATTTCTGTTAACATTGATTAGACATTCATAAATCCTACTAACATCTACGATCATATATTCATTTAAGAAGCTGAAGTAGATGGAATTCTTTTTCAGCAACTTGTCATTTCAGCCTTTTCGAAAACTCTCTCTTCAAACTCCTGAGTTATAAAATGTTCTTGACTTTCTTTGCCCCATCTGAAATACACGTGTCTGCAACATATTACAATGATTTTCTAAGAGGTGGATATTAAATTCTTTGACATAAACACTTAGAGAAAACAGCTAAAAGTATTTGTTCTAACTTAATGCCTAAATAAAATTTAAACACATCTTCTTCCGATATCCTTTACAAACTAATGCTAAAATTCTGGATTGGAAAACCTGGTAGGCCTATGAGGGAGATTTGAATAGGTTTGAATAGTCCAAAAGTGTTTTATGATAATCTTTAAAACTAGCCTTTATTTAATCAATCCCAATATGACAAGCATTAGGTTAAATGCATAATGAGAAAAAAACATTTAATCTTTATATAACTCCTGTGGGGTTTATCTTACTCTAACTCTTATTAAATTAATAGATTCATAATAATTGATAAATAATTGATACTGACATTCAGCCTCCAAACAGTTACGTAAGTTACTTAGGGTCAGATGATTAGTAAGTGATAGATTCAGGATTTGAACTCTTTTATTAAAAGCACAAAATGGAACCAAATGCCTTATTCCTCCAGTAAAACTAGGTTGAATCCCACCTTTTCAGCCAGACTACAGTATAAGGGTAGGCCCATGTTTTGATGGCTAATAGACTAATAGCAATTAAGCAGAGTGAAATAATGGTCAGGCTATGACTACCTGTAAATAACATTCCGAATTTTGATCTTACAGATTCTTCCTTTCCTTCCACTGTCTACAGTATGTTGCACGATTGCTTTTAAACTAAATCAAAGATGGTCAATAAGAAAGTTTGCAGCTAGAAACTTTTTGCAAGTTTGTAGGAGAATGTATTTTCGAAACAGTAGATAAATTTAGAGTGAGATCAGCTAGGGAACTTGTGACTATATTCACCAATTTATTCACTGCCAGGAGGTTATTTTGGTATCATGTAAGCCTGTCATGAAACAATACATATACCAGGTAGCTTCTGTCTTCTTCAAAAGAATGTCTATACATATCTGATACTTTGAATGCCAGGAGTTCACCTTTCATATATCCTTATAAAACTTTCACACTGAATGCTTAGCCTGTCTTTTTATTGATAATTTTATACTCAAGTAGAAAGGAATATTTTGAAATACACATGGTCTATATTTGAGCATATATAGATTTATTTCTATTTATATATCTATAGTGTATTAAGAATTGTCCTGTGCCTAGCACTTTGTTATATATAAGAAAAAAATGACATAGTCACAGAAAACATACAATTAACATGAAATATATATATATATATAATAGCTGTTAAACTAGCCCTGTTAGAGGTATTTGTCAGTTAAACTGCAGAATGTAAAATTATATTCTAGCTAGCTTAACAAAGAGGAAATTTGTTTAAGGATATTAAGAGTTTAATAAGCTATTATTGGAGGACATTAAAAGGTTCAAGAAATCAGTGGGAAGGCTAAAGAAGGTGACACTAGGTTGACTTGCAGGGACAACACTTAATCACATTAAGGAACTAGTATATTCAGCACATTTCTATTTACATCATAACCTTGCAACTTCTTTACCACACTTACATTGTCCCAATCAGAAAACTGCTAAAGTCAAAATCCACCATGATTAAGGATTCACATACCTGTAGTCAATCAGTATAGCACCATGATGGGGGAAAAATTATGGTTTCTACTTTCGCCTCCAGAACCATGCTTTTCCTATTATAACCTGCATCAGTAAAATTGTGTTTGTACCTTTGTCTCTATACTTATGGAGCCAGTTACTGAACTATGGAACAACTGTTGATGTTGTTGCATGAAAACTCGAGTGCCTCAGTGTCCACACTTGCCAGGTGAAATAGCAAAAGCAGCTGCCATATGGCCTCCATCTCACTTATGTCTTCCAATATTTTCGTGTGAGCATATGCTCGGCCAAATCTAAATCATATGTAGAAATCAATCCAAATGAGCTTGGAAAATGCAGTTTTAATCTTTCCAGTCCCTGTGTTATAGGAAAGCAAACTCCAGCAGAATGGGATGGATGTTGAATGGATAGCATGGAACACCCATTCTACATTATTTTATCATGAGCTATACGGTATGATGTCTTAGCATCAGAATGTTTCAGCTTCAAAGAAACAAAGTACCACATAAAAAGTTATTTAAATAATGTAGGTAATTGTTACCTTACAGGAAAAGAATCTCAGGGCCAGAGTAGTTTCAACATTGGTAAAATCACTCAAGCACATTATAGATCCCCGAGCTCTTCTTTCTTTATGTTCTATTATCTTGAAGTATCGATGCTGAGTTTCAGAGTTGGCTCTTGTAACCTGCAGATGCAGAATTCTTGTTGACATAGAGGCTGCACACAGGCCTGAAGCTGAGGGCAGCTTCCTCCCTTGTGATTCTTTATACAGCAGGGGAAGTCTTCCTATGAAACCCACAGCAGCTCCTGTTTGCTAAGACTGAGTGAAATGCCAGGACACTCCTCGAGAAGTACTTGGAGACATACTGTATTTCAGCAGGAAGGACTTTACCAGCAAGTTAGAAGAGCTTAGGAGCTCTACAAAAGTACCTAAAAATCAACCAACTGTATCAGAACGTCTTGCCTTGCATACTACCCCTGCTTCCTTACTTTAGTATCCGTTTTCATGAATGATACCTGATCAAGTCAGTCTCCTAAGCACATCTTCCTCTTCTTCTTTACTCTCTACTGAATAGTTGATCATGAAATTTTATCTATTTCAGTTCTTAATAAATCTCAAATCCATTTCCTTCTCAATATTTTCAATGTCTCAGCTGTAGGTCTTTACAATAGGGTCTTAATCCTTTTCAATGCCAGGGTGATTTCATGAAATGCAAATTTCATTATATTATTCTCCTTCCCCTTAAAGATGTTCCTGCTTCCTCATAGCTTTTAACACAAAATAGAGACCAATATCTTAGCCCACAGTCTCTTATCCGGCTGTTGTTACATCTGGGCTTTCCTATCATGCTGTTTCCCCAAATGCAATTCAGACTCCAATCATATTTAATTTTATAATATCTCCTTCATTTTTTTACTTCTATGGTTCTGAATATGTTAATCACCCTTACTAATGCTCTCTCCACCACTTTCTTTCTTCTCTAAGTTTTGTCCTTTAAGACTCAGATCAATACTCCTCTAAGAATTATCTCCAAATCTATAGTTATAAATTAGATTTCTTGTTCTCCGACTGCATCCTAGGCATACATTAGCCATAGGTTGTACCATATTCCCTTATCATTTTTAATCTATGTATGTCTTAAATACCACTGAGTAACTTTCTTAGGAACAAGAATAGAATTTTATTTTTCATTCATGAAGAACTAATGACTTGATCGAGCTTCATGCTTTGAGAGAATTTCTAGGCCACTGTTTAGAGGAGAACCATGTGAAGACTCACTCAGCTGCATGGTTGAGAAGAGAATGAGAGTCCAGGTAGAACAAAGCAACTACAGTTCAGTGGACAAAATACTGGAGAGGAGAAAAATGCAAACTCTGGAGATCTGCAGAGGTTCTTTCTTAAGCATTTTGCTGAATGTGATTAGAATATGAATTTGAGGAAACTAACAAAAAACCCAGAGCCAAGAGACAGGGAAACACTCAAAGGGAGAAATGGCAGGTGCTCACACAGGATGGGAAAACATCATAATTGCACAAATAATATAGAAGTCTCTTATCTCTTTAGTGGGGGATAATTGGCCCCACGTTGAACACTGCTCCTATCCCATTTAAAATATCTTAAAAGTCAGACAAGGAACACTTTATCTGAATGTATCACTATGAATTTCACTATTATGTATAATTATAATGCGCCAATAAAATCACTATTCCAAATCAAAACTCTAGAATATTTACTGGAATAAAAATTCATACAATATAAAATAAAGGCTATCATCCAATAAAAATACCAAACATGCAAAAACACAGGAAAATGTTATATATAATGAAGAGAAAAATCAACCCATTGAAAGCCATCCAGAAGCAATACAGAAGTTAGAGTCAGTGGAAAAAAAAAAGAAGAGGACAAATCATAGTGACTTCATGGGTATTTTGCACAGATTTTTCTTATTATTGAATATTTTTATATTATTATATACAAAAGTAATAATATGGTCTGAATTTTGTGTGTGTGTGTGTGTGTGTGTGATACTGGGGATGGAACTCAGGGGCATTTTACCTCTGACCTACACCCCCAGCCTGATTTTTTATTCTTGTTTATTTTGAATCAGGGTCTCACTAAGTTGCTGAGAGCCTCACTGAGTAGTTGAGGCTGGCCACGAACCTGCGATCCTCCTGTCTCAGCCTCCCAAATATTGGGATTACAAGTGTGCACCACCACTCTTGGCCTGGTCTGGAGTTTATAACTTAAGTAAAACATATGCTCATAATAGCACAAAAGTTGGGAGGAGAAAAATGGAAATACACATTTTTAGATATTATATGTATATAGTCACGAGTAGATATTGGAGCTAAGTGAAAGATATATACTGTAACCTTAAACAACTATTCAAATAATAAATGGTAGAGATATCAACAAGAAAAGCAAATAAACAGAAATATAAAAAATATTATTAATCTAAAGGAAGGCAGAAAAAAATGAGAAAGTTTTGCAAAAGGTTTTATAGGTTGAGCACACATCAGTAACTTTGTGATCTATGGATGAATAACTAATAATCACATTAAATATAAATGGCTTAAGTATCCCAATGAGAAGGTAGGTATATATAAAAGAGCAACATAATATCATATGATAAATGTATTTCAAAAAAACAGGTTCAAAGTAAATTTATTTAAAAATACTAATGCTAATCAAAAGAATGCTGCAGTGGCTACATCATATAAGAAAAGTAGATTTCAGAGCTAATGATAACATCATGTATAAAGACAGTGAGTTCATATTGCCAAAGTGATAAAATTTCAACACAAACAGCACTCTGTAGGTGCTCTCTTCACAGGCTTAGAAGACAGTATATTTAAACTAGAACGCTCAGCCCATAATAAAGAAAAGACAATAAGAGACCACAATCAGAATACTGAAGAAATCTTGAAAAACATCAAAAGACCAAACCTAAGGGTGACTGGCATTGAGAAAGGTCACAAGGTCCATTTTTCTACTGTTTATCCCAAAGTTCTCCCCCAGTCACTCACCTCAGTGTGCAGTTATATACCAACTGCTTTGGTTCTTTGTGGAGGAACATGTGAGTGCTGGACACTTCTATTCAGCTACCTTGCCTATCGCTTAGCCTTATTTGAATTCTTGTTTGTATGAAGACAGCCGTGAAAATGAGAATCAATAAACAGGATGGCATTAAATTAAAAAGCTCTGTGCATCAAAGGAAATAATCAAGAGTTTGAAGAGAAAGTCTACAGAATGGTAGAAAATCTTTGCCAGCTACTTACTCCTCTAAGGACTAATATCTAGAATACATAAAAACCTCAAACAATTTAGCACTACAAACAATAAATAATTCAATCAAAAGTGGGCAATTGAACTGAATAGATACTTCTCAAAAGAAGAAATACAAATAGCCAATAAATATATTAAAATGCTCAACATAATTAGCAATCAGGGAAATCAAAACTATGCTGAGATTAAATTTAACTCCAGGTAGAATGACAATCATCAAGAATACAAACAATAATAAATACTGGCAGTAATGTGTGAAATAGAAAGTCTTATACACTGTTGTGGGTTATAAATTAATACAACCACGGTGGAGATCAGTATGGTGGTTGCTAGAAAAATTAGGATTGAAACTACCATATGACCCAGCTATACCACTCCTCAGTATTTTCCCAAAGAATTAAAGCCAGAATACCATAGTGATATAGGCATATTCATATTTATAGCAGCACAATTCATGATAGCCAAAATATGGAACCAACCTAAATATGGAACCATCCATTCATGAAAACATGAATGGATAAAGAAAACGTGGCATATACGTACGATGGAATTCTACTCAGCCACAGAGAAGAACAGTTATATCATCTGCAGGGAAATGGATGGCACTAGAGAATATTATGCTAAGTGAGATTAGCCAGTCTCAGAAAATCAATGGTCTTATGTTTTCTCTCATATGTGGAAGCCAGAGAAAAAAACAGGAAATGAAAGGGACTTCAAATAAGTGAGGATAGAGACCAGTAGAATAGTAGAAGGGGATAGGGTAAGGGAGGTGGAGAGGAGAAAAAGGAGAATTGAGGCATAAAAAAGTTTAAATAATGTAATGTCCATTTATGAAGGCATTACTACCAGTCTCACTGACGTATGGGGAGGGAAGAGGAAGCAGGGTGGCATGCCGAGGGTAATATATCAAGTGTTGTGTGCATGTATATTCGTATCACTTTATACCTCATCAAAATGTGTAATTAAAATGCACCAATAAAAGCATTAAAACTCTTACTCTTTAAATAACAAAAAAAATAAAATGGACCTTGTAAAATCCAGACACATGGGACAGTAGTATAGCAAGAGAAACAAAATTTCCCATCACCTGCCACCTGGGCTCTACAGTAGCAGGAGAGCCTCTCCTCTTCAGCAGTAAAAGTGAAAGAAAGTCCTAGTAAACAGTCAGATTGTGAGATACTGGCAATCATAGCTATGGGGAAGTTGCACTGCCCCTTTAGGTTTATAGCCTAAATAGATAAAAGGCCTAAAATTTGAAAGCAGCTGGGCTTCAGTGAAGGAACCCACTTCATCTTCCAGTGAACCCTCAGGGTGCTGTATCAAAGAGCCATCTTGAGTTTTGACTGCTCTAGAGGTCTGAAGCCACATTTGTATTCCCATCTCTGGGACCCCACAGATATTCCACTGCAATGGCTAAGATTTGTTCTCTCAAAGCCAGACTTGGTGACACAAACCTGCTCAGAGTTTGACACATGGGGAACAGGTATTGCCAAGGGGAGTTGAGGGTACAGTCCTCAAGAACCAGTGGATTGGGAACCCTGCTCTCTGACATAAGGTGCATGGCCAGTTGCCTGTGGTTATATATGGGTTCCAGAATGGATGGGGGTTGCCCCCATGGTTCCTGCCTCCAAGGAGAAAGAATACTGGGGATATACTCCTTTTCCCTCTTGCAGAGGTGCACTGGGGCAGTTTGGAGCAACACTACCATGGCTCCAACTATAGCTCTGCTCTTAGGAAATAGAACCCAAGAAGGTCTGGAAAGTAACATTGACTGGTGCCACTAGGATTCTGGTCGCTCTTGCTCATGTGAGCACCCCAGTGAGAGAAATTTTACCCTACTCAGGCTGTGACCCAATCGCACTTGATCCTTAACAGACACTACAACTGAAACAATGTGGGGGCATCCTTCTGCCATTGCTCAGTCCCCAAACATGGACAGCTAGGGAGTGTCTGAGGTCCTGCTCCTGGGTAGGCATGAACAAAGGAGTAGCAGAGAAGGATAAAATAACTTTCCTATATTTGCACATATGTGGGTCCCCTAATTTGGTAATGGTCGTGCCTGTTCTAATCACATACTAATGATAAGGCTGGGTGTGAGTGTCAA
The DNA here is from genome assembly GCA_004027185.1 of Glis glis. Lineage (NCBI taxonomy): Eukaryota > Metazoa > Chordata > Mammalia > Rodentia > Gliridae > Glis > Glis glis. The sequence continues at coordinate 6,550 of PVJS01042102.1, read as the reverse complement.
AGAACGGGTGCTGTGATTCTTCCCCCACCTCTCCTTGTGAAGCACCTGGACCCACATCAGTGTCTAATCAGAGAACAGGTGCTTCAGGCTCCTCACCAGTACTGTGGGTAGCCAAAACCGGAGCCAAAATCAGTGGTACTTGGGGAAATCCCTATTACCTGATAGGAGCCATCACTCTCATAGGAGTAAACATACAGGATACACCCCTCCCATCTGCCTGAATTGCTAGAATGCCCCTACTCTTGCAATACCTATACACTGTGAGTCTCTCTGATTTTGATATGGTACATATTATGTCAAAGTTTGCTAATTACCACAAAAGAAGTTACAGGGAAATTACACTATCACACCCAACTGGAAATAAACTCAACATTGTATAACAAACCAATATTCCAAGACATATCTTCACAAAAAAAGTAGCTTACTAAGAAGGTCACCCAATAAAAGTGGTAGAGATATCCATTTCACCAGATGTGCCATTTTGTGAAGACATATCTTCACAAAAAAAGTAGCTTACTAAGAAGGTAACCCAATAAAAGTGGTAGAGATATCCATTTCTCCAAATGTGCCAATCTCAACATAGAAACACAAGAAATATGAAAAAAGTAATATGATTCATCTGAAAGATCATAACTCTAGAAACAGATTAAAACATATTGAAGTGAATGAAATCCCTGATAAGAACTCAAAAGAGGATTTTAAAAGCTTGATGAGATCCTAGATATTACAGAAAATTGTTAAATGAAATTAAGTAGACAATGCAAGACATGAATGAAAAATCCAGCAAAGTGATGGAGATTTTGACAAAGAACCAACCATAAATCTTGGATATGAACAGATAAATCAAATAAAAAATAAAGTTGGAAGAATCAACAACAGATCAGATCAAGCAGAAGAAAGACTATTGGAGCTTGAAGACAAGTCTCAAAATATCACATCCAGAAAGAAGGAAAGAAAAAGAAGAATAATGAAGAAAGTATGTAAGGTCTTTGGGACACCATTAAAGATCAAATGTCTACATCCTGGGCATACCAAAAGGGGAAGAAATAAAGGTTAAGGGCATAAAAACATATTCAATGAAATAATAGCAGAAAATATCCCTAATCTTGGGGAAAATATAAAAACCCAGGTACAGAAAGCCCATAGAACTTTAACAGACAACCAAAAAAATCCTCACCATGACATATTATTATCAAACTGTCAAAAGTACAGAATACAGAAAGAATTTTAAATCCACAAGAGAAAAACACTAAGTCACACTTAAGGGCAACTCCATTAGACTAACATCAGATTTCTTACCAGAAATCTTATTCAATGCCAAGAGGACCTAGAATAATTTATTTTAAATCCTGAAAGAAAATAACTGCCAACCAAAGTGACATACCCAGAAAGGCTATCCTTCAGAATGAAAAGAGAAATGAAAACCTTACAAGAAAAGTGGAAACTAAGGAAATTTATGACCATTAGACCAGCCTTACAAAAGATGCTTCAGGGAAATCTACATCTAGAATTGAAATAATGGTAACTACCATCAGAATAACATGTGAAAGTATAAACCCCACTGTAAAAGTTGATACACAAATGCAAAATAGAAAAGGATCAAACATTACATATACAGTTAACTACCAAATCATAAAGATAAATGAGAGGAAGAACTGAACAAAAATTCAAAACAATGAGAAAAAATCAGCAAAATATCACACAAAAGACCATACCTTTCATTAATAACTTTGAAAGTAAATAGTCTTAAATCTTAAATTAAAATATACAGACTGGATGAATGGATCAAAAAATAGACCCAACAATATGCTGCCTAAACACATACACACACACACACACACACACACACACACACACACACACACCATTAAGGACACATCCGGAATGAAAGTCAAAGAATGGAAAATGATATTTCAGGCAAATATAATAAAAAGCAAGTAAGAGTAGCTATACTTATAATTGAAAAATAGATGTTAAGACAAAAATAGAAAGGACAAAGGATCAATCAATAATAATATATATATAATCGATCAAAGGATCAATTCATCAAGAAGATATAACAATCATAAATCTATTTGCACCTAATGTCAGAGCATTCAATTTTATAAAACAAACATGATTAGACCTAAAGAAAGAGGTAAGCACCAATATAATAATACTGGGACTTTAATAGAACCCCACTGCTACCAATGGATAGATCATCCAAACCAAAAAAAGAAAAAAGAAAAAAAAATCAAACAAGAACCATCAGAGTTAAGCTACACTGTAAATCAAATGGATGCAATAGACTTTTACAGAACATTTCATTCAACAGCTGCAAAATACATATTCTTTTCATCACTGACTGAAACTAGAATAGACTATAGATTAGGCCACAAAACAATTCTTAACAAGTTAAAAAGCTGAACTAATATACTGTATTCTGATTACAATGGAATAAAACTAGATATCAAGAGCATTGATTCCTGATAAGCTCTCAGCAAACTAGAAATCATAAAGAAGCAATCTAAACTGACAAAGAGTAACTATAAAAAAAAACCCTACAGTTAACTTCACATATAATGGTGAAAATTTGAATTTTTTTCTAATATGAAAACTAATTCAGGGATATCTACTCCTACCACTTCTGTTTAGCATTATATTTAACTCCTAACCAGGGCAATAAGACCAAAAAATTTGTTTTAAGATATATAGATTGAAAAGAAAGAAATACAATTTTATTTATTTGTGGACCACATGATTTATTATACAGAAAATTTTCTGGAATCTGTAACATATGTACAAAACAAGTGGATTTAACAAGACAGCAAAATATAATTAAAGTATAGAAATCAATTCTATTTCCACCTAATATTGGTACAATTGAGAATTTAGTTAAAAGTAATAGTATTTTGAATAGCATCATCATACTAAAGAATTTCAGGATAAACATGATAAAATTTTAATAGCTGGGTACTTCATATTACAAACTGCTTTTGAGAAATATTTTCAAAAATCTAAACAAATGGAGGTACATACTATGTTCGTGTCAGATGATTCAATATTATTATATCAAGTCTTATCAAACCCACCACCCAAAATAATATTATACACATAAAATTCTAGAAAATGCAAACTAATGTGACAAGACTTAGACCATGGTTACATTGGTCTGGGGGGTGGGGTGAAAAAAATGTTATAAAAGGACATGAGGAAACTTTTGGTATAGTGGTCATATTATTCTGATTGTGATGAAAAATATCTATGGATGTAAACATGTAAAATGTAGAAAATTACATAGTTTTAAAATGCACAGTTTATTTTATGTCAATTATAGCATTTATTTTGTCAATTAAGATGTCAAAAATAAATAGAATGAAATAAAATACAAAAAAAAACGCATCTTAAGTTATTTTCTTTTAAAACCTACTCAGTTAATTAGACACTATAACTTTCATAGTCACCTAATCTTTAAGGCTCCAGAGTTTTAATGGGAAAATCTTGCTGCTTGTTACGGCAACATCTGCTTATGAATATTTTTAAAAAACTAAGATGGGGTCCTTGCAAATAAAGCTGCTTATTAAAATCTCCTTCTCAAAAAATCACACCCCTGTGTATTTTATGTCCTCTCTGGCCTTGAATCTACACTCACAGATCATTGAAGAAATGTCTAATTCAAAAGCCATTTTGAATTAGACCAAAAGTTGTTTTGGTCACTCACATGTCATGCATCCTTATTCAATAAATCTAATGTCAAAATATAGCATCAGTGATGGCTTACCATGTATCTCCTGTGCCTCTTCTTAGGACATATGTCCTCAGGAAATTGGAACAATTATTTCTTATGTGATATAGTCTTATGATAAATATCAACAAAAGTATATTTACATTGTATTGGCAGTAGTGCCCAATGATTTATTTTACTTTATGTTTTCCTGGCTCTTCTTGGGTAGCTGTAACTATGGGAGTTACTCAGATATAGGCCTTGTTTTCCAGTCTTCTAACTCCATTCTTGTTGCTTTGAGAAACATATCTTCCAATAGGACTACAGCTGTCAGTTCTCTATGTCAACTGGCAGATCTGGAGTCCTGAATACTCAGTTCATGGTGATACTGTCAGGAGTCATTTCCACTTCACTGATCCATTGTAGGCTCTATCATTAAAGGGTTGACCCCAATTTAGCCTTTCTGTTCAAACTTAGCTTCCCAAATTACCCTACTTTTTATACCTCATTTCTTGCACCACCCTCTCAGCTGGTTTGCTTATTGACCTCACTGTTCATTCCACCATTAAATCTTCCTCTCATTGCAGCCTATTCCCTCTCTCTCATAGCTTGACTTTGGCTCAATATCCTCCTGAACAGCTGTGAAGACTCTCTCCTACCTCATTGTTAGAGTTTGGATGTAAAATGTGCCTCAGACTTCATGCCCTGGCAGTAGCCATGTTTGGAGGTGGCCAGGACTGGAGGTGGGTCACTGGGGACATAGCGGGGCACAGTGTGTGTCACACCCTGCCCAGCTTCTGCATCTGGCTCTAACCCTCTCTCTTTGTCCCTTTTGCTATCTGCTCCCCACCATGATGCACAATGGATTTCCGGCCTCTGCTCCTGCTTGGAGCCACTGTAAAATGGACTGTATATATGGACTGAATTCTCCAGGTGAGTGAGCAAGATCAGTGAGCCAATGAAACGTTTTTTCCTCTAAGTTTTGTGGGCCAGGTGTTTGGGTCACAGCATGGAGAATGCTGACTAAAACACACCTTTAGTACTCTCTTTTCTGTACACATTTCCCCAATCCCCCAAAGGGAAGCTCTTGAATATATTCATCCTGATCTTCCTCATCAACCAGACATTTTTCTTAACTTCTGCTTTTGTTAACACTGAAAGTCTAGAAATTTGAAGTCATTATTGTCTAACTTGCCTTCTGCACTCTGTTAAGCCACAACCTAAGATCCATTCATATTTTCTTCGCAGTATCTCTAGGTTTATTTACTAAAATGAATTCTTTTCCCTCACACTTTTTGCCATCAGCAATATTTTCTCTATACAGGGCCATCTCATACAATCCCTATTAAAAAATAATTGCCTTCTTAACAATAAGACAGCTGTCATGGCAAGTACTTGATGAAGAATATACATATGCTCTAACTTTCAATACATAAAAACAAATTCTTTAATTAAATTTCAGACCCTATCATGATCTTGTACTATGCTAGTTATATAGTTTTATTCTACTTCTAATGCCAACTACGCCGTTTCAATAAGCTTAGATCCTCACTATAATCTTCTCATCATGCATCATCAATGCACATACATAAACAGTCTAGATGTGCTTACTTTCTTGTGTATCTTTACTTCCTAACTCATACATATTCTGCAAGTACTACATCACATTCAACTTCTCATTCTAAATTACTTTGTGAATAAATCTATTAGTTGATATTGATCACTTTCATTGTTTAATCAATAGTGAATTTATTCTTGGAGTAATTAACTTTCATATTTTTATATGTGTTTTCTTTCCTACATATAGTATTTTGATATTTACTCTTCTGTTCTCTAATTCTATACATATAACATTTATGTCATTACAGTATTAAAAACAATACATAATTCTGTTGTTTTATATATATGTGTATATATGCATATATAAACTTTTATTTATAAATTTATTTTAAACCTTTATTTATCAGTATATGTTTACACGTATTTTTCCTTTAAAATTTTATTTGTAAGTATATTTTTCATGTTTTTCCCCTCTGGGAAAAAATGGGGGGTTAACTTTAGCCTATAACCATTTCTTTTCTATATAGGAAGATATTGACCAGACCTTCTTGTAAACATGCTCATATAATTAGCTAACAAAGGATATGGGGGTTCCTATCTAAAAATACTTTTTTGAGTAGTATATACCCAGCCTGTCTAGATCACTTACTATAAATAAACATATATTTATTGATTTATGGTGGATGGACGGTTGGAAAATGTGATGCAAAATATATTCTATCTCTGTAATGAATTATAGACAAGTGAGTTTTCATAAAATGGCTTCTTTTATAATAAATAATTTTTGCATACACTATTTAGAACATGTCTTTCTATCTGAATCTTAAAACAATTTGTAGTATAAGAGAAGAGAACACTTTTTGAGAGCTGTGTTTGATGAATTGAGACTCCTCAAGGGAAAAAAAATACAAATCTACTTGGTTCTATCTTATCTTTGAAATTATTAGTATGCATTGGTAAAATGAACAATTCGCATAAATCACCATGATAATTCAACTCTGAATTAATCTAACCTCACTTTGTTTACATAGTTTTGTAGTAGAGAATTCATTTAGAAATATTTCAATACTGATTACTTATAATCTGAGATAAAAGAAAAGCATCCACTTCTGCATCAATAATATATGCATTAGATATCCACACATGCAAATATGTGACACAATTAATATTTAATATTAAGGCATATAATATAATATAAAATATTTAGTATGCACCATGTTATTGACAGCACAGTTTTAAAACTGGGTGATTTTTTTTTTTTTTTTTTTTTTTTTTTTTTTTTTTTTG
>PVJS01042101.1:0-17660 GCA_004027185.1 Glis glis | reverse complement strand
ATAAAAAATAGGGCTGGGGGTGTAGCTCAGAGGTAGAATGCCCCTGGGTTCCATCCCCAGTACCGCAAAAAAAAAAACAAAAACCAGAAAGGTCCTGACCATGAGCCAGGTGTGGTGGCGCACGCTTGTAATCCCAGTACTTGGGAGGCTAAGACCGGAGGATCGCAGGTTCATGGCCAGCCTCAGCTACTTAGTGAGACCCTTCGCAACTTATTGAGACCCTGTTTCAAAATAAAGAATAAAAAATAGGGCTGGGGATGTAGCCCAGAGGTAGAATGCCCCTGGGTTCAATCCCCAGTACCACACACACACACAAAAAGAAAGGTCCAGACTAGTACGCGTCCCCAACCCTCCCCCTCCTTTATTGTACCAAGGATTGAACCAGGTGCATTCTACCTATGAGATACTCTGCCATCCCCTTTTATTTTTTATTTTTGAAACAGGGTCTCACTAAAGTTGCTGAAAGTCTTGCTAAATTTCTGAGTCTGGCCTTGAACTTGCAATCCTCCTATCTCAGCTTCCCAAGTACTGGGATTATAGGCATGTAGCACTGGGCCCAGCTTCTTTGGGGTTTTTAAAACTATTCCGTGGAACACACCACAAGAATTCCTGTGGTGGAGAAAGAGCCTTAAATATAAAATCAGAAGTTTTGGTTCAAGTCTGAGCTCTGCTACTTATGGGTTGTGTGACTTCCCTGAGCCTCAGTTTCCCCATCTGTAAAACAGGTGATAACACCAAGCTCCACAGGGTTGTGGTAAGTGTGGAATGGGAAGAGTCTTCTACGCTGTAGCGTATCGGATACCCGACAGCTACAATTGGTTTTGTCACAGGAGGAGGGTTGATTCCATGAGGGGTCTGAGGGGTTCCCAAAGAGGGAAACCCTCCTCAGGATCGGCGGGGTCCTTGGCTTATGTGAGGGAAAGGAATTTCAGCACGCGTTAGTCAGAGACATAGAGGTTTATTTAGGAAACTAGGAAATACACATTTCCGGGCGTGGTGGCGCACGCTTGTAATCCCAGTACTTGGGAGGCTGAGACCGGAGGATCTGGGTTTGCGGCCAGCCTCAGCTACTTAGTGAGCCCCTCCCCAACTTAGTGAGACCCTGTTTCAAAATAAAGAATAAAAGCTGGGCGTGGTGGCTCACGCTTGTAATCCCAGTACTTTGGGAGGCGGAGACCGGAGGATCCGGGTTCACAGCCAGCCTCAGCTCTCTCTCTCTCTCTCTCCCTCTCTCTCTCTCTCTCTCCTCTCTCTCCTTAGTGAGGCCCTCCGCAACTTCATGAGACCCGGTTTCAAAATAAAGGATAAAAAATAGGGCCGGTGGTATAGCGTGGAGGTAGAACGCCCCTGGGTTCAATCCCGGTACCGCAAAAAAAAAGAAAAAAAAAAAGAATAAAAAAAATAGGGTTGGGGGTGTAGCCCAGAGGTAGACTGCCCCTGGGTTCAATCCCTAGTACCGCAAAAAAAAGAAAAAAAGGAAATACACATTCAAGGGAGAATGCGGGCTTATCGCAAGAGGGAGACACATTTTGGGGGTTCGTGACTCTTGTGTGTGTGTGGTGCTGGGGATTGAACCCAGAGGCATTCTACCTCCAAGCTACCCCCCAGCCCAATTTTTAATTTTAATTTTATTTTATTGTTATTTATTTATTTTTGCGGCACTGGAGATTGAGCCCAGTGGCATTCTACCTTCAAGCTACACCTCCAGCCCTATTTTTTATTCTTTATTTTGAAACTGTGTCTCACTAAGTTGCAGAGGGCCTCACTAAGTAGCTGAGGCTGGCCGCGAATCCGGATCCTTCGGTCTCAGCCTCCCAAGTACTGGGATTACAAGTGTACGCCACCACGCCCGGCTTATTTTTATTTTTGAAACAGGGTCTTACTAGGTTGAGAGTCTCACTACTTGCTGAGGCTGTCCTCGAACCTCGAATCATCCTGTCTCAGCCTCCCAAGTACTGGGATTAAAGGCATGTGCCACCATGTTCGGCTGTGGCTCTTCTTTTCAAGGAAACGTGGTGAAGGGCGGGCACGGGGAGGCATGTGAGGTGGCCTCCGTCCAGTAGTCTTGCAGTAGTCTGGTGGTCTGTTCATCCTCAGGGTCGTAAGACTGATCATGGTCTCCATTACCTAATCAATAAATCAAGCTGGAGAGTCCCCTAAATTATAGGTTTCTCAAGATATCTGTCTTGTTAACAGTGCACAGGGCAATTAGAGTTTTTTGGTTAACTCTGGGATCTACAGATTTCCCAGGAATTTAGGAGAGACCAGCCTGGGAGAGAGAACTGGATTGGAGAGTAAAGGTTGAGGGACTTTAGCATCAGGTTCTTACATCAAATTTATATTTTACAGCCGGGCGTGGTGGCACACACTTGTAATCCCAGTACTTTGGGAGGCAGAGACCGAAGGATCCGGGTTCGCGGCCAGCCTCAGCTACTTAGCGAGGCCCTCCGCAACTTAGTGAGACCTGGTTTCAAAATAAAGGATAAAAAAATAGGGCCGGGGGTGTAGCTCGGAGGTAGAATGCCCCTGGGTTCAATCCCCAGTACCGCAAAAAAAAAAAAAAATTATATTTTACTTCTTCCTGTCTCCTTTCTACCTATTTCTTCTATCCTCTATCCTACATCAGTTCAACCTGGAAAGTACCATATGCCTTGTTTACCTTTTATTTGTGTGTGTGTGTGTGTGTGTGTGTGTGTGTGTGTGTGTGTGCCCGGCTCCTTGTTTACCTTACAGGGAGGTCACCCTCTGTCACCGGGGTTAGGAGGGTGACAAGGGAGAGGAAGTGATGAGTCTAGGGTTGGCAGAGCCAGGTGACCAGGAGGGCACAGAGTAAAAGAGAAACGCCAGCCGTGCTGCCATGGAGAACGGGCCCAGGGGCTGGGAGAACAGAGGTGACACTGCAGACAAGCCCTGGGGACGGAGTGTGCTGTGCGCTAAGAGCAGCTCCTTTGTGGCTCATCCCTTCTTGTCTCCTAAACCCACAGCGGTGCTGGTGCCCCTCTGCCCCCGACCTGCCTCGTCCCACTGCACAGTCACCGTGCGGCAGAGGTGGCGCTATTAGTGTTCCAGAACCCAGAACCCAGGCAGCAAAGGACCACAGACTGGGTAGGGTTTAGTGTGTGTGTGTGTGTGTGTGTGTGTGTGTGTGTGTGTGTGTGTGGTGCTGGGGATTGAACCCAGGGGCATTCTACCTCTGAGCTACATCCCCCAACCTCTTTATTTTGAAACAGGGTCTTGCTAGGTTGCTGACAGTTTCGCTACGTTGCTGAAACTGTCCTCAAACTTGCTATCCTCCTGTCTCAGTCTCCCAAGTACTGGGATTACTGGCTCAGACTGGGCGTGAGTTGGGCGTGGTGGCGCATGCTTGTAATCCCAGTACTTGGGAGGCTGAGACAGGAGGATCACAGGTTTGTGGATAGTTTCAGCCACTTAGTGAGGCCCTCCGCAACTTAGTGAGATCCTGTTTCAAAATAAAGAATAAGCCAGGTGTGGTGGCGCACACTTGTAAAACCAGTACTTGGGAGGCTGAGGCTGGAGGATCTGGGTTCGTGGCCAGCCGCAACTACTTAGTGAGGCCCTCCACAATTTAGTGAGACCTGTTTCAAAAGAAAGAATAAAAAATAGGGCTGGCAGTGTAGCTAGGAGGTAGAATGTCCCTGGGTTCAATCCCCAGTACCTCAATAAATAAATAAATAAAATAAAATAAAAAGAGAACAAAAAAATAGGGTTGGGGGTATAGCTCGGCAGTAGATGCCCCTGGGTTCAATCCCCAGTACCACACACACACACACACACACACACACACACACACACACACAAAGAGCTGTCGTGGCATACACCTGTAATCCCAGTATTTGGGAGGCTGAGACAGGAGGATCATAGCTAGCCTCAGCAACTTAGCGAGACCCCATTTCAAAATAAAAGATAAAATAAGGCTGGGAGCATACGGCTTGGACATGGACCGCCCCTGTATTCAATCCCCAGTACCAAAAAAGAAAACAAAACCCTGTCTCCAAATAAGGTCACATTCTGAGGCCCTGAGGGTTAGGACTTTAACATACACAGTTTTGGGGGGACATAGTTTAACCCATAATAGCGGGCATTCTCCCCAGTGGGCCTCTACCTCCATATCACCAGCGCAACTCCTTGGCCGAAAGCACGTGGCTTGTGGCCTGCCGGAAGAGAAAGAGAGCCCGTAATTGTGTTAATTGCCACAATACCAGATCTGCAATTAATATGCCATGGGAACAAAGAGCGAACGCACTAATAGCACGTAATTGGACTTCAACTACACCCTCGGCAGAGCCGTGCAACTGAGCTCGGCTGTTTAGGCTCCTTTTCAAATTAGCAAAGATTAACATCCCGACCCCCTTCTCCCTGCCCAGAGGGGAGCTGCGGGGTACACCGGGCTGGGGATAGCTGGTGAGCACCCTGGATGGGTCCCGTTTGGAGCCAGACACCAAGGCCCGGCCTCTGGGGCCATGGTACAATGAGGACATTGGCTGGGGTTGAGACAGGAGGACCATGGGTTCGCGGCCAGCCTCAGCAACATAGCAAGGCCCTTAGCAACTTAGTGAGACCCTGTTTCAAAATAAAAAATAAAATAGGACTGGGAGCCAGGTGTGGTGGTGCACGCTTGTAATCCCAGTACTTGGGAGGCTGAGACAGGAGGATCGCAGGTTCACAGCCAGCCTCAGCTACTTAGTGAGGCCCTCTGCAACTCAGTGAGGCCCTGTTTCAAAATAAAGAATAAAATAGGGCTGAGGGTGTAGCCCGGAGGTACCCAATGCTCTGGGTTCAATCCCCAGCACCACCACCACCACACACACACCAAGGGCATTGAAGGGCCTCTCAACTTCCAGCTGCAGGGGTGAGGTATCCAGAACTTTCCATGAGCCCTAACACAGTGGCCACTGACTGGGCCCTTGGTAGACCCCTGTCACAGGGAGGCAGAGATTGGGAGCACCAGGGCCTCTGTCCTTGGCAGCATGGCGTGCCTCTCACACAGGTCAGGACTGTTGGGGCCCTGCGGCAGGTTTGGGTCACCTTTGGAGACATGACACTCAGTGCTGAACCTCTTTATTCTTGGAGTGGCTGCCAGGCCCATCTGGTCTGACCAGGGCTCCTGTCCCTTCTCCCTCTGCCCCTCCCAGCACGAAGGCCTGGCTGCTGAGTCTCCATGGCCCCAGGCACAGGCCGTCTGGTCTGCACTGCCCACGCTTGCCTGCCTCGCTCCGCGGAAGGTGCCCTGCTCAGGCCTGGGGCTGGCACGAGCGCCCAGCCTACCACGCTGCAGCGAGCTCCACCAGCACCCCGCCCCGCCCCACATGTCTGGGGCTCCTTGCCCTTGGCCTCGCCATCTGCTTCTTCCGGCTCTCCTGGCTGCCCCGCAGCAGACCAGGGACACACCGGGCCTCCAGCCTGCGGCTCAGGCGGTCTGGAGTCAGCCATCTATCACCTCTCCTGGCGGGGCCTGTGCTGCCGGAGGCTGGGGTGGGATTCACAGACTCTGCTGCCTCCCCTCCTGACCACTAGGCTGTCTCTGCCTCCCTGGCCTGGGCGGAGGGCAAGAGCCTGTCCCGCTCCAGGGCCTCCCTGCCTTTTCCAGGCCTCGCTGGGCCTCCTCCCTGGCTCCTGCTACAGCCTCACTTAGATTCCTCCGAGCCCTATCTGTTGGCTGCTGGGAAAAGACTGTCTACTGCAGACCAGACAGGTGCCCTCTCATTTGCACCCCCTAAATCAATGTGTTCCACACTGCAGCTTCAATGAGCCAGCTTCTTAGCAAGAAGGTGAGGAGAGGGGAGAGGGGGCAGGAACTGTCCTTCCTCCCTGCTGCCCTCTGAGGCCCAAGGGAGGCCTTTGGTAGAGGTGGAGCGAGCACGAAGGAGCAGGGGCAGAGTCCTCCCCAGGGAGGTGCTCCCTTCCCCCAGCTTTTCTCAGCAGAAAAATATAGCCCAGAGGGATTCACAGACTCCTCCATGGTCCCCCTTCTGTCCCCTCCTGGCCACTATTGCCAGGCCCTGTCTACAAGGCTTTCCGGGATGCCCTGTGGCTCTGGCTCCAGCACCTGAGGTGTCAGGGCCATGGGGTCTGGAGGGTCTCAGAGGAGGGCACCTAGGTGGGTCTCCCTATCAGAGACCCCAGGGAAGACCCAATCTCAGCACTCATAAAGAACCAGCAGGGGCCGGGCGTGGTGGTGCACGCTTGTAATCCCAGTACTTTGGGAGGCAGAGACCAGAGGATCCGGGTTCGCGGCCAGCCTCAGCTCTCTCTCTGTCTCTCCCTGTCTCTCTCTACTTAGTGAGGCCCTCCGCAACTTCGTGAGACCCGGTTTCAAAATAAAGTATAAAAAATAGGGCCGGGGGTGTAGCGTGGAGGTAGAACGCCCCTGGGTTCAATCCCCAGTCCGCAAAAAACAAAACAAAACAACAACAACAACAACAACAAAAAAAAAAACAGCAGGGTACCAGGCATGGTGGCGCACACCTGGAATCCCAGTACTTGGGAGGCTGAGACAGGAGGATCGCAGGTTCATGGCCAGCCTCAGCTACTTAATGAGGCCCTCTGCAACTTAGTGAGACCCTGTTTCAAAATAAAGAATAAAAAATAGGGCTGGGGGTGTAGCTCGGAGGTAGAATGCCCCTGGGTTCAATCCCCAGTTCCGCCAAAAAAATAAAAAATAAATAAAAATAAAAATAGAAAATAGGACTGGGGGTGTAGCTTAGAGGTAGAACGTCTCTGGGTTCAATTCCCAGTATCACAAAAAAGAAAGAAAAGAAAAAAGAAAAGAAAAGAAAAGAAAAAAAGAAAAGAAAAAAAGAAAAGAAAGAAGCCGGGTGTGGTGGCGCACGCTTGTAATCCCAGTACTTTGGGAGGCGGAGACCGGAGGATCTGGGTTCGCGGCCAGCTTCAGCTCTCTCGCTCTTTCTCTCTCTCTCTCTCTCTCTCTCTCTACTTAGTGAGGCCCTCCGCAACTTTGTGAGACCCGGTTTCAAAAATAAAGTATAAAAAATAGGGCCGGGGGTGTAGCGCGGAGGTAGAACGCCCCTGGGTTCAATCTCCGGTACCGAAAAAAAAAAAAAAAAAAAAAAGAAAAGAAAAGAAAGAAAGAGAGAAAGAATCATCAGGATTTGGCCAAGTAGAAAGGGAGAAGTGTCAGTCACTCCCACCTTGTCACACCCTGGGGTAGAGAGATGAGCGTGTGTGTGCACGTGTGTGTGCGCGCGCGCGTCAGGACAGGCCCCATCCTTCCGCACCGGGGCGCTCCTGCCAGCCCTTGGCCGGGCACCCCTTCTCCCTCTGCTCCACCCCAGCACCTTGGCTCCATCCTGCGCACCCATCATAACATGAGCCCTCAGAGATGGAGGGCGGGACGAGACAGGCCAGGCCGATCTCCCGCTCCTGGCCCTGCAGGAACTTTCACCCTTACAGCCACCATGTCGCAGGTAAGAGCTTCGGCTCTAGGGATGGCAGCTCTAGGTTTGAATCCTGGTCTACCTCTTACTTAGCTGTGTGACTCTGGGCAGATCATGTGACCTCCCTGAATCCCAGTGTCCTTCTCTATAAAGGATAAGAGAGCCGGGCGCCGTGGTACATGCTTGTAATCCCAGTACTTGGGAGGCTGAGACAGGAGGATCGCAGGTTTGAGGCCAGTCTCAGCAACATAGAATCTCAGCAACCTAGTGAGACCTTGTTCCAAAATAAAAAATAAAAAAGGGCTGGGGGTGTAGCTTGGAGGTAGAATGCCCCTGGGCTCAATCCTCAGTACCACACACGCACACACACACACACAGACACAGACACACACACACACACACACACACACACACACACACATGAAGGGTACTAATGCTCTTCATTGCGCGAGATGGCTGCCAGCAGGAGAGGAGAACGTGCGGGCTGCGTGCTGTGTCGAGGGCTGGCCCACAGCAAACAGTGTGGGAGCTGAGCTTGTTATTTCTTGATCTCTGGGGGGGTTATTAATCCCTGCTACACAGATGAGGAAGGAGGAAAAACGAGGCATCCCCAAGCAACAGAGCGAGCTGGAGGCTTGAAAGGGTCAGACTCTGAGACTCTGGCTCTTGATTCTTACTTATTTTTGGTGCTGGGGATTGATGGTTCTTGATTTTTTTTTTTTTTTTTTTTTTGCAGTACTGGGGATTGAGCCCAGGGCCAGTCTACCTCCGAGCTATACCCCCAGCCCTATTTTTTATTCTTTATTTTGAAACAGGGTCTCACTAAGTTGAGGAGGGCCTCACTAAGTAGCTGAGGTTGGCCGTGAACCTGCGACCCTCCTGTCTCAGCCTCCCAAGTACTGGGATTACAAGCGCATGCCACCATGCCCGGCTGATGGCTCTTGATTTTTATTGGAGTTTGTTGGCCTAGGGAGTTTCACAGCCAAGGAAAAAGCACCAGGGTGAAGAAAGGGCCAGAGAAGCCTCTCTGGAGGCTGGGCTCTGCTACTTCCAAGCGGTCAACCTCTCTGAACTCCTGCTTCCCATCAGTTAAATGGGGATGAATAAAAACCTCAAGTCAGGTGTGGTGGTGCATGCTTCTAATCCCAGTACTTGGGAGGCTGAGATGATTGCAGGTTGAGAGCCAGCCTCGGCAACTTAGCGAGGCTCTCAGCACCCTAGTAAGACCCTGTTTCCAAATAAGAAATAAAATTGGCCGGGTGTGGTGGCGCACGCTTGTAATCCTAGTACTTGGGGGGCTGAGACCGGAGGATCTGGGTTTGTGGCCAGCCTCAGCTACTTAGTGAGATCCTCCGCAACTTAGTGAGACCCTGTTTCAAAATAGAGAAGAAAAAAAAAATAGGGCTGGAGGTGTAGCTCAGAGGTAGAAGGCCCCAGGTTCAATCCCTAGTACCGCAAAAAAAAAAGAAATAAAGAAAAAATTTAAAAAAAGAAATAAAATTGGGCTGGGGGTGTAGCTTGGAGATAGAATGCCCCTGGGTTCAATCCCCAGCACCAAAAAACAAAAAACCTCTACCCAGGAGATTCCCATGAGACCCTAATACATACGGATTGCCCTTTTTTTTTTTTTGTGGTACTGGGGATTGAACCCAGGGGCATTCTACCTCTGAGCTACACCCCCAGCCCTATTTTTTGTTCTTTATTTTGAAACAGGGTCTCTCTAAGTTGCGGAGGGCCTCACTAAGTAGCTGAGGCTGGCTGTGAACCTGTGATCCTCCTGTCTCAGCCTCCCAAGTACTGGGATTACAAGCATGTGCCACCACGCCCAGCAAGGGATTGCCCTTTGAAGAAGGAAGTTGTGCTGGATGTGGTGGCATACGCCTGTAATCTCAGTACTTGGGAGGCTGAGACAGGAGGATCGCAGGTTTGAGGACAGCCTCAGAAATTTAGTGAGACTCTCAATAACCTAGCAAGACCCTGCTTCAAAACAAAAAACAAAAAAGGGCTGGGTGTGTAGCTCAGAGGTGGAAGGGAGCTGTTACAGCTTGGATCTGGAATGTGCCCCCAGGGCCCATGTGCTCAAAGACTTGGTCCCTAATGCAGTAATGTCCAGAGGTGGGGCTTTGGGACATCAGTGGACTAATCCACAGATAGCGAGTGGACTAATCCACGGATAGCGAGTGGACTACCGGCAAGTGGTGGAAACCGTAAGCATGGGGGTACGGCTGGAGGAAGTGGGTCACTGGGGCATGCTCTTGTTTTTCCCTTTCTCTCTCTCTCTCTCTCTCTTTTTTTTTTTTTTTTTTTTTGCGGTACCGGGGATTGAACGCAGGGGCGTTCTACCTCCGCGCTACGCCCCCGGCCCTATTATTTTTTTATACTTTATTTTGAGACCGGGTCTCACGAAGTTGCGGAGGGCCTCACTAAGTAGAGAAAGAGAGAGAGAGACAGGGAGAGAGAGAGAGAGAGAGAGAGAACGTGCGCACGCATGCGCGAGCTGAGGCTGGCTGCGAACCTGGATCCTCCGGTCTCTGCCTCCCAAAGTACTGGGATTACAAGCGTGCGCCACCACGCCCGGCTCTCTCTCTCTCTCTCTCTCTCTCTCTCTTCCCCTTTCTGCTTCTTTGCTGCCATGAGCTGAGCAGCTTTCCTTCTCCATGCCCTTCTGCCATGTTGTTCTGCCTCACCCAGAGCAATGAAGCCGGCCAACGTGGACTGAACCTCTGGACCTGTGAGCCAAAATAAATCTTTCCTCCTCTCAGTTGCTCTTGTCAGATATTCTGGTCGCAGCTACGAAAAACTGACCGTATTGGACAGGGTTCTCTAGATTAACAGAATACACAGAATGAGTATATTTGAAGAAAGGGATTTATCAGATGGGCTTACAGTTTGAAGCAATGTAGTCCTAGGTTCTGATTGCACGTGGAGAGTCAGAGGAACCGGTAGCTGGTCGAACGGTCTAAGAGCTGGAGTCTTAGGATCGGAGCAACCACTAATTCAGTCCCAGTCCAAGACGTGAAGATCAGGAAGCTCTTCGGAGGAACGATGGTGAAGTTTCAGTTCCAAGAGCTGGAGGCCGAGAAGATCAAGAAGCTCTTCAGAGAAAGGCGAAGCCGGCGGCCCACGATCTCAGGCGAGAGCAGATGCGTTTTCCTCGGAAAGAGTCGCGCGCGCTCTACGCGGCTTCTCCCTCTTTATCTAAGTCCGCACCTATCAGAATCCTGCTGCCTACATTCAGGGCAGGGCTTTCTGTTTAATCTGCTGTTACACACCCAAAATCACATAATCTTGGGTGTGTCATGATCAGGTCAAGTTGACAACCTAGATTGACTATCACACTGACTAACACAGGAGTGCACTAAATTCTAACTGCTACACGAACGTAGTTATTATAACCACCCCCTCCTTAGATGTTCATAATCCGTCCACATCTACCATCATCATCGTCATAAGAGCAATCACCGCTAACTGCGCCTCTGCCATGTGTCCCGCACCGAGATACGCCTCTCGTTTAATGCTCACGATAATCTAAAGGAGGCATTATTATTGTGCCCATTGTGCAGACAAGGAAAAGCAGTGCACAGTGATTAGATTGTCTGTTTTTTTTTTTTGCTAGTTACTGGAACCCAGATCGGTCTGAATCAAAAGTGCTCAGATAGTTGGGCATGGTGGTACACGCCTGTAATCCCAGTACTTGGGAAGCTGGGACAGGTTCAAGGACAGCCTCAGCAACTTAGACCCTGTTTCAAAAAAATGAAGCCGGCCATAGCGGCACATCCTTGTAATCCCAGTACTTGGGAGGCTGAGACAGGAGGATGGCAGGTTCGAGGACAGCCTCAGCTACTTAGTGAGGCCCTCCGCAACTTAGTGAGACCCTGTTTCAAAATAAAGAATAAAAAATAGGGCTGGGGGTGTAGCTCGGAGGTAGAATGCCCCTGGGTTCAATCCCCAGTACCGCAAAAAAAAAAAATCAAGAAATAGGGCTGGGGGTATAGCTCAGAGGTAGAATGCTTCTGAGTTCAATCCTCAGTACAAAAAAAAAAAAAAAAAGAAAGAAAAGAAACTGGGTCTTGCTAAGTAGCCAAGGCTAACCTGGAACCTGGAATCCTCCTGTCTCAGCTTCACCAGTACTGGGATCACAGGTGTTCACCATTGCGTCTGGCTTCTCCTGTTGTTGTTTTGCCTCTTTATACTGTAGTCTCTCCTAGTTCCAGGAAATAAGACAGAGTTCCGGATGGAAGGCAGACATCCTGACTGGTTCATGACAGCTCCTCCTCTGCTGTGCTGGGGAGCCGAGCCCGGTCCTGCCCGGCCTTTCCCTCCACTCCACTCCTCCCTGGAAACCCAGTCCAGTCCTTTTCCTCCCAGGTGTCGTGTGGGGACAGGGCACGTCATGTGTGGTTGTCTGTTGTCAGAGGGTGGGGCCCACGTTTGCCTGTGTGTGTGCTTCGTAGTGTATAATTCCTGAGACAGAATAAAATAGCTGCTCCCAAGCCGGGCGTGGTGGCGCACGCTTGTAATCCCAGTACTTGGGAGGCTGAGACCTGAGGATCCGGGTTCGCAGCCAGCCTCAGCTACTTAGTGAAGCCCTCCGCAACTTCGTGAGACCCGGTTTCAAAATAAAGAATAAAAACAGGGCTGGGGATGTAGCTAGGAGGTAGAATGCCCCTGGGTTCAATACACACCCCCAAACACAAAAAGCTTCCCCCAGCCTTCCACCACACACAGTGTGTGGCTCTTGCCCCTTTGTTGTGTGTTGCTTTTAGTTTTATGGTAAGAGGGAAGGAGGAGACATAGGTAGGAGACCGAAATCTTTGGCCCACCTTTGGGGTGCAGAGGTGAGTTCCCTGGCCTCTGTGGGAAGAGAAGGTTTTCCTTCCTTGGAAATTTTCACTAGCCAGTGATAGCTGATGCTTCCTGCTTGGGAGTTCCCTTTCTCACATGACCTTGATGTCCCCCCTCTGCTCTGCACAATTCAGTTTCCCCCGGTGGACAATGGGATCAATGGTATGGAGACTTAGGACAAGGGATTTCAACTCTTCGAAAGTGGGAGAAATGCCAACTAGCCGGGCGTGGTGGTGCACGCTTGTAATCCCAGTACTTTGGGAGGTGGAGACCAGAGGATCCGGGTTCGCGGCCAGCCTCAGCTCTCTCTGTCTCTCTCTCTACCTAGTGAGGCCCTCCGCAACTTTGTGAGACCCGGTTTCAAAATAAAGTATAAAAGAAAAATAGGGCCGGGGGCGTAGCACGGAGGTAGAACACCCCTGGGTTCAATCCCTGGTACCCCCCCAAAAAAAAGCAAACGGTTGGAAACAATCTAGTAACAGGTGAGAACTATTCTTCAGTAAGGACCTAAGTCAACTCTGGTATATCCACACAAGGGAGTATCATGCAGCTATGAAAAAGGAATGATGGCCAGGCGAGGTGGCGCACGCTTGTAATCCCAGTACTTTGGGAGGCAGAGACTGGAGGATCTGGGTTCGTGGCCAGCCTCAGCTCTCTCTCTCTCTCTCTCTCTCTCTCTCTCTCCTTAGTGAGGCCCTCCGCAACTTCGTGAGACCCGGTTTCAAAATAAAGTATAAAAAATAGGGCCGGGGGTGTAGCGTGGAGGTAGAACGCCCCTGGGTTCAATCCCCGGTACCACAAAAAAAAAAGAAAAGAAAAGAAAAGAAAAAGGAATGATGATGTCTGTATACTGTGATGGAGTCATCTCTAGGATATTTTCTTTTTTTGTGTGTGGTACTGGGGGTTGAACCCAGGGACATTCTATCTCTGAGCTACACCCCCCAGCCCTATTTTTAAATTTTATTTTGAAACAGGGTCTCGCTAGGTTGGTGAGAGTCTCACTACTTGCTGAAGCTATCCTCAAACCTGTGATCCTCCTGTCTCAGCCTCCCAAGTACTGGGATTACAAGCATGAGCCACCAAGCCTGGCTTTCTAGGATATTTTCTTTTCTTTCTTTTTTCTTTTTGCTATGCTAGGGTAGGAACCCAGGGCCTCATACGTGCTAGGCAAGTGCTCTACCACCAAGTTACATCCCTAGCCTGAGGATATTTTGTTAAGAGAAAAAGCAAGATGCAGAATAGCAGGTTCTGTTGCCTTTTATCTAAGAAAGGGGAGAATAACATCAAAATACTTTTTGTAATTCCAGTGACTCAGGAGGCTGAGGCAGGAAGATCACAAGTTTGGGACCACCCTGGGAAAGTTAGCAAGACCATGTCTCAAGGTTAAAAAAAAAAAAGGGCTTGGGGGTATAGCTCAGAGGTAAAATACTGGCAGGCGTGGTGGTCCACACCTGTAATCCCAGTACTTGGGAGGCTGAGACTGGAGGATCGCAGGTTCACGGCCAGCCTCAGCTACTTAGTGAGGCCCTCCGCAACTTAGTGAGACCCCTGTTTCAAAATAAGGAATAAATAGGGCTGGAGGTATAGCCTGAAGGTAGAATGCCCCTGCGTTCAATCCCCAGTACTGCAAAAAAAGAAAAATAAAAAATAAAATAAAATAAAATAATATGAGGTGAAACAAACCAGGCACAGTGGTACATGCCTGTAATCCCAGTACTTGGGAGGCTGAGACCGGAGGATCCGGGTTCGCGGCCAGCCTCAGCTACTTAGTGAGGTCCTCCGCAACTTAGTGAGACCCTGTTTCAAAATAAAGAATAAAAAAAAAATAGGGCTGGGGGTATAGCTTCGAGGTAGAATGCCCCAGGGTTCAATTTCCAGTAACCTCCCCCCATCCCCCACACACACCCCACACAGGGGAGGGAATGTTGAAGAGGAGAGAGAATGGACATAGACGTCCCTGGACACCTTGCTTTCTAGACAGGACTTTGAAACCATGTAAATATTTAATATAGCTATAAAACAGAATTAGACTGAAATTTTACAAAAAGGAAGGAAGTAGATAGAAATGGTTTTGACCCCAAGTCTGTCCAACCAGAGTCCTGGCTCCTAAGCACAATGTCATTTTGTCTCTCATTAATTATATATATATATATATATTTTTTTTTTTTGGTAGTATTGGGGATTGAACCCAGGGGCATTTTACCTCTAAGCTACATCCTCGGCCCTATTTTTATTTTGAAACAGGGTCTCACTAAATTGCAGAAGGCCTCACTAAGTTGCTGAGGCTGGCCACGAACCTGCGATCCTCCTGTCTCAGCCTCCCATGTACTGAGGTAAGCCTGTGCTACCACACCCAGCTTTATTTATTTATTTACTCATTTATTTTTGCGGCATGGGGATTGAACTCAGGGGCATTCTACCTCTGAGCTATGCCCCCAGCCCTATTTTATTTTTATTTTGAAACAGGGTCTCATTAGGTTGATGAGAGTCTCACTGCCTCACTACATTGCTGAGGCTGTCCTCAAACCTGGGATCCTCCTGTCTCAGCCTCCCAAGTACTAGGATTACAAGCGTGCACAGCCAAGCCCGCTTCATACCCAGCTTTAATTATCCCTTTTAGCTGGGGATATAGCTCAGTGGTAGAGCACTTGCTGAGTGTGCATGAGACCTTGGGTTCAATCCTCAGCACCACAAAAAAAAGTCCCTCCCCCCCTTTTTTTAGTACTGGGGATTGAATCCAAGGGCATTCTACCTCTGATCTACACCACCAGCCCTACTTTATTTTTTAATTTGAAACAGGGTCTCACTAAGCTGCTGAGGTCCTCACTAAGTTGCTGGGGCTGGCCGCGAACCTGCGATCCTCCCGTCTCAGCCTCCCCAGTACTAGGATTACAGGAGGATTACAGGTGTGCACCACCACAACTAGCAAAAAAAAAAAAATAAATAAAAAATAAAAATCCCTTTGAATAGTAATGAAGCGACCCAGCTAGGCCACCAGCAGGCAGAGAAAGTAGGGGACCTTGCACTTTCTGGGGCTCTTGGGGACCCTGGTGGTGGTCCTGGGGGCGATTTCTTTTCTTTTCTTTTTTTTGTGTGTGGTACTATGGATTGAACTCACTCAGGGGCATTCTACCTCCAAGCTACACTTCCAGCCCTATTTATTCTATATTTTGAAACAGGATCTCACTAAATTGCTGAGGGCCTCACAAGTAGCTGAGGCTGGCCGCGAACCTGCAATCCTCCTGTCTCAGCCTCCCAAGTACTGGGATTATAAGTGTGTGCCACCACGCCTGGCTCCGGGGGCTATTTCAATGCTTCCAGGAGTTGTAATCAGCTGTTTTCATTGAGATTCTCATAACTCTCTCCCGCTGCAGCTCCAACTCGTGTTCACTCCTGAACACATCATTAGCAGCGCGCCCGTAATAACTGCTTACCTGCCCGAGACTCCGTTCCACACACACACCTGCCAAGTGCACGCTGCGCAGAACGGTAACAACACACCCACGGAAGACAGCGGCAACGCTGGCACAGTTTCCCTGCATGCAGGCTCCTTTCAGCCTCACAGCGTCTCTGGACCTGGGAATTAATGACCTCGTGCAGCGGGAGGGTGGAAAGCCAGGGCCTGGCGGAGTGCACCGCTCGGAGCGGTGGGATCCTGTGCAGTCCTTTTTTGCTATCAGTGGGGTAATTTCCCACATGGGCTGAAGCACCGTTTGGGGCTCAGAGTGATATGAAATCGAGTCCCTGGAGTCCTACTTTCTAGCAATGTGCTCTTGAGCTAATTTGACATTTTCCTCCTCTGTAAAACAGGAACAATAAAGCAGCTTCTCGAAAAGGTTGCTGGAGGCATAAAGCATTTGTCATTCGCAGGTAAAGAGCTTAGTGCAGAGACTGTTAGTAGCAAGAGTAATCTTCCAGGGTGCGGCATCTTGGAAAACCTGCGGTGTCCTCTCCACTTCCTGCCACATTCAGAAGCTCAAATTGAGCAGGGCGTGGTGGTGCACGCTTGTGATCCCAGTACTTGGAAGGCTGAGACCCGAAGATCCAGGTTTGAGGCCAGCCTCAGCTACTTAGTGAGGCCCTCTGTAACTTAGTGAGACCCTGTTTCAAAATAAAGAATAAGTTGGGCGTGGTGGCATACGCTTGTAATCCCAGTACTTGGGAGGCTGAGACAGGAGGATGGCAGGTTCATGGCCAGCCTCAGCTACTTAGTGAGGCCCTCCACAATTTAGTGAGACCCGGTTTCAAAATAAAGAATAAGCTGGGCGTGGTGGCTCATGCTTGTAATCCTAGTACTTGGGAGCCTGAGACTGGAGGATCGCAGGTTCAAGGACAGCCCCAGCAATTTAGTGAGGCGCTCAGCAACCTAATGAGACCCTGTTTCCAAATATGAAATAAAATCGGTCTGGGGATGGAGCTTGGAGGTAGAATGCCTCTGGGTTCAATTCCCAGTACCACAGAATAAAAATTGGGTTTCCTTAACCTCCAGCCATGTTCCCCCACCTCCTAAGGACCAGCCTGGACGGTGCCTCCTTCCGGTGGTTCCAGGGCCCAGGTTGCTGCCTCTGCAGCAGCTGGCTCGGCTCCGACCAGGCCCCTCTCTCTGCTAACCCTGAGTCCAGATCGATCCCTGTCTTAGGGCCCTTTTGAAGACTGACAATCCATCACTGGGGAAAAGTGCCAATATGGCCGAGGCTGCTGTGAAGCGGGCCAGATATTGAGTTTACTGGTCCTACTGGCTTTCCAGGCTCTCCAGCTGAGCTCTGCAGCCGGAAGAAGTCTCTTGCAGGCGAGAGCTCAGCGTGGGCAGGTCGCACCGAGCTCACCGGCCTTCTGTCCGCCCCACCTGCTGCTGGACCTGTTTCATCTGCCTCTGTGTTTCTCTAAGGGACAGTGAGGGCGAGAAGATAAAGGGATCAGGATCCCAGACACCGAGGAGCTTCTGTTTGTGTTTTTAATAGCGCTGAATACATTAAAATTTTCTGCTGGCGTCAGCCTATTGATTCCAAACATAGTTCTGAGGTTAGACCTTTCTTTTATTTTCTATTTTCCGTGTGTGTGTGTGTGTGTGTGTGTGTGTGTGTGTGTGTGTGTGTGTTACTGGGGATTGAACCCAGGGGCATCTACCTCTGAGCTACATCCCCAGCCCTTTTTATTTTATTTTTTGCGGTACCAGGGATTGAACCCAGGGGCATTCTACCTCTGAGATATACCCTCAGTCCTATTTTTTATTCTTTATTTTGAAACAGGGTCTCACTAAGTTGAGGAGGGCCTCACTAAGTAGCTGAGGCTGGCCGTGAACCTGTGATCCTCCTGTCTCAGTCTCCCAAGTACTGGGGTAACAGGCATGAGTCACCGCAGCCGGCTTGAGGTTAGACCTTTTTTTTTTTTTTTTTTTTT
>PVJS01042100.1:0-17639 GCA_004027185.1 Glis glis | reverse complement strand
CCATCAGTTCTTAAGAATGAAGCTAGGAATGTTTGCTGGCTTCTAGGTTAGTACCACCCAGCAATTGAAACAAAATATGTTTTCTTAAAATATGATATTGGGGGAAAGTACAGAATATTTTCATTTTTGTGAACTATTAGATTTAAAAATACTTAACTAATGCATGTTTAGTATTTAAGTAATATTTAAGTATTTTAAGCAAAGTAATACTATTTTTCAATGTACTGCTTATTTTAATTCTATATTGACTTTTTGACTTGGGTTGATATATTCATTGTTTTATAGTTGATGATCTTTATAAAAAGGGGATAAAGATTGCTCATACCATCTTAGAATTCAGAATTTCTTATTGTTCAGAGGGCCACCTCTAGAGGTTAGTCTCCAAGGACATAGATTCTTAATAATCAATTGTGACTTTAATCAGTCAACACGTACACTTCTTATAGCATATTTCTTATTTCTTATATAGTTAAAATGATATTAAGACATTGTTTGATGTATTTTCTTTGAACCAGACTAGAGTAACATGAGTTGAGAAAACTACCTGGTGCTGTTAGTTTCTTCATTTGGCAAACATTTCTGTTAAGTCTCCCAGTTGTGACAGGCATTGACTCCATCCTGTCTCTTCAGAAACTGACAGTTTAGTTCAAGATAAAAATGAAAGCAAGTACAATTCAGCATGATGACTGTTACAAAAAGGGTTCGTCTTCCAGACTGTGTCCTTCCATTTCTGGTCATCTCTACCCCATGCCTGCTACTTTGAGCTTTGAAGTTAGCAATGAAGCAGAAGGAAGGATGCAGTGAAACCTACTTTGAAATCAAGAAATGAAACTTAAACCAACAGAGATCTGTGGTACTGTGCTCCTTTTCTCTTAAATCCTTGATAACACTAATGTATGTCATATAGCAGGTTCCCCAAGTTGAGGAATGTATCCTATACTCTTGAAGAAAAATTAGATGCCTGTGGACTTCCAGTGTTGACTGAAGTTTTTTATATTACTTCTCTTACTTATTATATTACTTAATATACACAAACATAAAACTACATATAATTTTTATGCTTAGATTTATAAATCTAAACAAAACAAAACCAAAACAAATTTTCAAATTAAATATAAATAAGACTACAAAACCATCACAATTCAAATGAACAGTACTGTAATTCAGACTATTATTGTTTTTTATTCTTTGTGGTACTGGGATATCTCAGAGGCATTCCATCTCTGAGATATACCCCCTGCCCTATTTTATTTTTTATTTTGTAACAGGGTCTCACTAAGTTGCTGAGGGCCTTACTAAGTAGCTGAGGCTGATCTTAAACCTACAATCCTCCTGTCTTAGCTTCTTCTGGCTTGTAATTTAGTGTAAATAAACATTGATTTAATAAGATGGGTGCTTTGCTGAAAAAGTTGTTAATTTGGGGGGGTTAGAGTAGAAAGATGCCACTGTAAGTCTAGTTTTCTGCTTCATTGGTTTCTCTATTTGGATTTTGATATTTATCTAACAAATGCCTGTTTACATAATATGTTATTTAAAACAATACCTTAAGTCTCTGATTGGAAGTTAGGCTAATTAGGCCTCATCTTTAACCACATTCTACAAGGGGCAGTCTTGGAATAGCACATTAAAAATGTACAACTTGGCGGGTCATGGTGGTGCATGGTTGTAATCCCGGTATTTGGGAGTCTGAGACAGGAGGATCGCAGGTTCGCAGCCAGCCTTAGCTACTTAGTGAGGCCCTCTGCAAATTATTGAGACCCTGTTTCAAAATAAAGAATAAAAAATAGGGCTGGAGATGTAGCTCGGAGGTAGAATGCCCCTGGGTTCAATCCCCAGTACTGCAAAAAAAAAAGTGCAACTTGGTAACACTCTAAAGCATCATCACTTGAAGGTCCATCTAATTGACAGCTTCATTAAATGGGTATCATTAAACAAATATAATTGATGCTAAAATAAGGAATAGAAAAATTCTCTTTTGCATACTTACCACCATGCTCATTTCCAATAGATTGATACAACTTGGTACTGACAAAGATAATACTGGGCTCTCCCACTTCTCTGCTCATTTGGACCAATCATACATCCTTCCATGATGTCGACTGACGTAAACTCAGTTGTGCATACAAACTCCCGCACAAAAATCTCGTGATAGTGTACCAATTGAATGAAGTCATCCAAAGTTTGCAGACTATCTTTAAATTTTTTAGATTATCAATAAAATTAAAAATATTTTTAAAATATCATCAAGAATTTGATGATAAGTTGATAAACAGATTTATAAATCTTAGTTTAAGATATACTGATATAGAATACCCAACAGTTTCCTGATGGTGAAAAAGACTGGGCTCTAAATCTAAATTTCTATCTATCTAAATAAACTTGTAAATAGTTCTATAATTCTAAGTCCTATTAAAGTATAAAACTATAATTATGTTTAACTCTAACATCCAGAGCCTGACATATGAAATACATATTATAATTTCAATAGGTCTTGGTTTCAGAGAGAAACCTAACTGCTATGAGTTTTTTACTGCTGATCCAATCTGCTGAGCACCCTGATGTACTTAGCATGGCTGAAAGAATGATTGGGAAGCTCAGCTCAGGTTTGGTGTCTTCTCTATCCTGCTTATGGACAGTGCTGTTAGTTCAATGTTTGAGTATATAATTGCTATTTTATTTTACTTTGAGGATTATAATGTTCATATTTTTATGTATTACTGTTTATACTTTATTAGAAGTGATCCATTTACCAAAGAGTAACTAGACTCACCAGATTTTTCCCTACCTGTTCTGTGATTTGCATACCTTGATGTCTACCATTTCTCTGTGTATCATATTACCATGTTCTCTTTATTATACAACTTTAAGATTCATAATTTCCATCCTAATTGACCAGCAAGGTCAACACAGTCAGTGCTTGGAAAATCAAATAGAGCGAACCTGCCTGCTTCATGAAGCCAGGAACTCTTTCTCTTTTCCTCTAATTTATTTACAGCTAGTTTATTTAGGGCAGAATTTCAATCAGGGGCATAACATGTTTGCATTGTTAGATCAGGGATGATTGTAAGTTGCACCTACTGCCTACTTTAGTGCTTGGCACATAGTAGGTGTTTATTGTAGGTGAATAAAGGAATATATAAACGAAGAATGAATGAATTTAGATTATGAATCATGGTGATGGTGTGGCATCATTAGTATTTTAGTACAGGCAAACTTGTATTGTTTTCCACTTGAGGCTGGAGACTTTGTCTTATAGATCTTCTCATTGCCTGAACTTTTATTTATTTTTGAAGATGCAGGAATCTTTTGGAAAATTTGTAATTCCTTTGATTAATGCACATATGGTGAGCATGATCTTTGGATAGCCAAATGCCTGGATTGCCTTTCACATCACAGGAAACAGTCATCATAGGTCACATATCAAATTGCATATAGAATTTCTACTTTGTTTTGCTTTTCTTTCTTTTTTTGTGGTACTAGGAATTGAGCCCAGGGACATTCTATCTCTGAGCTACACCCCCAGCCCCAGCTCTATTTTTTTTTTTATTCTTTATTATGAAACAGGGTCTCACTACGTTGCAGAGGGCCTCACTAAGTAGCTGAGGCTGGTGGCAATCCTGAGATCCTCCTGTCTCAGCCTCCCAAGTACTGGGATTACAAGCATGTGCCATCACACCTGATTTTGTTTTGCTTTTCAATTTTAGTTTAAGTTTACCTATCATCCTGGAACCTCATATATGCTCTCCTTTGTCCTGTACAGCTGACAGAATACATTTCCTTGTACTTTACTGAGGCTGGATATGATGTAATGATCAACCAAGTAATGATCATTTTGTAGTCATCTGTCTTGCAGGCTTTATTCTCTGCTCCCTAGCTCTCAGCATCAAAACAGGGTGATAACACTAAAAGAATAAAAAGGAAATGGCTTTTTTCCTAACTTTGCACACATAGCTTATTAAATGTGACTCAGGCAGCAAGGATGCGAAACGAGGAGGGAGCTATGATGAATTCTTTATTAGTCAACTCACCCGCTGGGTCAGCAGACTTCCTTTCAGAAAATAGTTGTATAATCAGTAGCTGCACAGTAGCCAAATGTATTTGATATATTAAGTTTATTTTACTTTGACAAAAAGAGGAAATATATTCCTATTTAAAAGTATTCCAAAAGTTTATGTAGAGAAGAAAATTTAAATTTCCTGTAGTCTTACAATAGAAGTAAATTCAATAGAAGCTGATACTTGCTTTTTGTTTCAGAAATCTCTTGGCTATTTTCCCCCACAGAGCTTGGAAATACTTTTTTATTTATTACCAGGTAATATGTAGAAAAATTAGAAGATATAGATTAAATAAAAATAAAAATACTCATAATACCATCTAGACATAGCCACTGTTAAAATTTTGGCATATATTTTTCCACACTTGTAATTGCATAATAAGTTATGTAAATTTTTAACTAGGTATATAATGTTTTAGAAAACTAGAAGTACCCCATACATACTTAGGTATAATCTTTTTTGTGAGTATCTTTCCATGTCAATACATATATAGTCCCATGATTATTACTAATGGTCACAAGACATTCCATCATATTGATGTATAAAATAAATTCATTTAATAAAGCTCATAATGATGAAAATTAGATCATTTTATACTTTTATACTTATAATTTTATATTTATGTATTGTGAAATTTGTGCCAAAAACAGTTTTATATTTTCATGAGTTCAATCTGTCAGTCTTACATGTTTAGGAATTTCATGTTTAGTAATTTCATCTCAATACAAATATTTTAAAATTATTTCCCTCTGTTTTCTTTTGGTACTTGATGATTTCTATTTTAACACTTAAAACTTTAACCAATATAGAATTTGTCTTTCATATTATGAGGCAGGAATCTAACTTTTTTCTAAAATCCTTTGTTAAGTAATTCATTCTTCCACCAATTTAAGATGCTAATTTTGTCATAAACAATAATTTATATAAACAATTGGGTCTGTTCCTAGACTTTTAAATTTAGTTCCATTGATCTATTTTATTCCTGGTCCAGATCTATATAGTGTCTTAATTATTAAGGGTTTATAATATGTTTCAACTGATGTTTAGTTGACCAATAATCCTTCTTTTCTCAAAATTTTTTGGCAAGTCTAATAGCTGATGATCTTCCAGATATGTTTGAGAATAATCAAATTGCAAAAAATTTTTTGCAACTTAAGCTTTTTATTGGAATTATGTTAAATATAAAAGGATTTTGGGAGAGATTGACACACTTATAAAGTTTTTCCATCAAACAGTAAATATATCTCTGTTCAAGTCTTATTTTTTTTTTAGTTCCTAATGACATTTTTTAGTTTTAGTCACATAGCTGTTGTACCTTTTTTTTTTTTTTTTTTTTTTTTTTAGTAACTGGGGATTGAACCCAGAGCTGCTCTACCCCCAGCCCTTTTTTAAAAGTTTATTTTGAGACAGGGTCTTGCTAAGTTGCCGAAGTAGGCCTTGAACTTGCAATCCTCCTGTCTCAGCCTCTTAACTACTGGGATTAGAGGTGTGCACCACTATGCCTGGCTGTTACACCTTCTTCTTAAGCTTATTTCAACATTTTTTATCCTTTGTTGCTATTGTCAGTGGAAGCCTTTCCTCATATTTTCTGAAGATTGCTAGTGCACATATATGTGAATTTTATTATTTGTTTTATGTCCTATTTTCTTTTCTTTGTTTAAAAAATGTACTTTTATTGGTACATTGTAATTCCACATCATAATGAAGTTTAGAGTGATAGGGACATACATGCACACAGTACTTGGTGAACTCCCCCCGCCTTCCTCCTCACTCCCTCCCCATCCCTGTACATGATGTTGAGATTGGCATTGATAATTTCATATATGTACATAGTATCAATGGAAATGTTTCCTCCATCAAGTCTCCCTCCCCACCCCCACCACTTCCCTCCCCTAGACCCCTTCCATTGTTCCAATGGGGTTTCTCCTCTATCTGGAGTCCTTCTTGTATCCCAATTTCTCTCCAACTTCCACATATGAGAGAAAACTTATGACCCTTCACTTTCTGTGACTGGCTAACCTCACTTAGCATAATATTCTCTAGATCCATCTGTTTTCCTGCATATGATATAATTTTGTTCTTCTTTATGGCTGATTAGAATTCCATTGTATGTATATCCCATAATTTCATAATCCATTCATCTGAATGGATACCTACGCTGGTTCCATGATTTGGCTGTTGTGAATTGTGTGGCTATAAACATGGATATACATGTATCACTAAAATATTGTGATTTGAATTCCTTTGGAAAGATACCCAGGAGTATAGCTGGATCATATGGCGGCTCCATTCCCAGACTTCCGAGGAACCTCCACACTGATCTCCATAGCTGCTGCACTAATTTTCAATCCCACCAACAGTGTGTAGGAGTTCCTATTTCCCCACATCCTCACCAGTATTTATTATTGTTTGTATTCTTGATGATTGCCATTCTATTTGGGGTTAGCTGGAATCTCAGTGTAGTTTTGATTTACATCTCTTGATTTACATCTCTCTGACTGCTAATTATGTTGACCATTTTTTCATATATTTATTGGCCATTTGCATTTCTTCTTTTGTGAAGTATCTATTTAGTTCAATTGCCCATTTTTTATTGGGTTATTCTTTTTTAGTGTTTAGTTTTTTCAAGTTCTTTGTATTTATAGCTTCTTAGATTTTTGGCTAATATCATGTATAGTATCTGTTCTTATCAGTTTAATGTCCTATTTTCTAATCATTTATTTTTCTAATAGATTTTTATTTTCCTGGTGTTCCATAGAAACAATCATTCTTTCCCATGATTTAGACCATACTTCCCTGTCTTGACCCATTGCATAGGTTCAGACACTGTCTAGAAAAGTGTTAAAGAACCATGGAGATAACAGGCTTCCTTGCCTTACCCCTGGCTTCAAAGAGACAGGATGGGCCATCACTGTCCAGTAGAATAGTATGTGATTAGAGAAGTTTTCTCCATTGCCCAGTACATGTGGCCATTGAGCATGTGAAATGTTGCTAATGAGATTGAAGAACTGAATTTTAATTTTATTTAATTTTATCTTATTTAGGGAACAGGCTACTATTTGGCAACATAGCTCTAGGTTTTCATTGTTAATTATATTGAGTACGTAAGATGGATCTTTAACATGTTAAAGCCAGCTTGGGGTAAAGATGTAAGAGGCAAAACTTGAGCAGACCCTTAAAAGATAAAAGATGGGTCAAATATTATACAGAGAAATTAGTTGTTTTTCAAGTGAGAAACAACATACTTCAGACATGTTTTTGAAGCACTAAATCAGTTTAGCAAGAGTGATGCACTCATATTATGGGGCAGTAGAAAGTAAGATTGGAAAAATAAGTTGGGATAACATAATGGAGAGTTTTGAATGCCACCACAAGGAATTTGGGTGTAAGACTTGTTCATATCAACAGATCTATTGGAGGTTTCTAAAATGAGGAATTCTATGAGGGAGTAGAATATAAATAATATATGTTAGAGTTTAAAAGAATAATTCACAGACTAGTTCATTAGAATCAATATTTAATGCTATACTTCCTACTCACTAAATTCATACACTTCTGACTAAAGCATTTGGTACTATGGGGTCTCGGATACCTAAACCAGATACTTGATATTGTTACTTTTGAAGGCCTGAGTTAAAGAAGAGTGAAGCCCTGGAAACGAAATTTTCTGTTAAGCTTATTTTTTTATATTGCCAAGGAATTCTTTGTTTCTGTTTTCATTGCAACATAGATTTTAAATATTATGTCATTGTATTTTATCATATTAATGCTGAAGTGTATTCTTACTTAATTAAAGTCATTTCTCTAAGCTTACACTGAATAATTTGTAAAATAATGATTGAAAACAGATTGGTGCTCTTTTGACTAAGTATGCTTTTGTTTTCTATTATTTTCTCAACTTAAAATTTTAAATGTATTGAAAATGCTTAAACTTAAAAGCATGAAATAACATAGCATATTATGTTATTTTTATGTGTGTGGTACTGGGGATTGAACCCAGTTCTACCTCTGAGCTACACCCCCAGTGCTACTTTATTTTTTATTTTGAAGCAGGGTGTCCCTAAGTTGCTGAGGGCCTCGCTAAGTTGCTGAGGCTAACCTTGAACCTGTGATCCTCCTATCTCAGCCTCCTGAGAAATGGGATTACAGGCATGCGCTACCACACCTGGCTAATTTAATGTTTTATTTTCCTTTTTAAATCAATCTTAGTACATTTTTTAGTTTCTCTTAATTAAGTGAGGTGTGTTAGAGCTTTCCCCAATACACTTATGATTTTAATGACATATTTATTCAACTGCAGATCTTATAAAATAATGATTTGTTATCTCCTATTTTAATAATGGTATCCACTACTTTTGTTGATTTGACATAGCAGTTTGAGTAAAAAGACAGTGTGAAAACACATAAAATATATTTGAAATGATTTCCTGTATGATTATGAATGAACATCTGAAGCCTGACTTACTTCATTTCTTTAGTTGGAATGTTAGAAAGTTTTATTTCAGAGTATCAAAATAGTGCTTCATTTCCCCAGAATATCCTCTATTACCATAAGATCTTTCCTTTCAGAGACTCATTAATATGAATTTAACTCATGTGGAAATACAGATGTATAGTTTATTGCAATTACTCCCAACTAGTTAAAAATTTTAGTATTCATTGTTGGGTATTTTTTGTTTATTGTTCAGCCCCATCCCTCTGATACTGGGTTTGGCCATAGGGCTTGCTTTAGTGAGTGGAATGTTAGTCAATGCAACATAAAGCCTTAAATATGCTTGCATTGTTTGGCTTGGGTTTTCGACACTGGTAATTTGTAATGAGAAGAACTTTTGCTGGGCAGCTGCTGTCCCACCAGCTTGGGTCTCAGAACAAACCTGAGCCCAGTCTACAGCCTGAAGCAGAGCCCCTTGTCCAATCCCAGGCTTGCTCCGCCAAATTACAGTCCGCGTACAGACCTGTGGACATGAGAACAAACATTTGTTATTTTAAGGCACTGAATTTTGGGTGCTCTGCTGTGTAAGATTATCGTGGCAATAGCTGACCAATACAGTCATTGTCGTCATCGTCATTGTCATCATCATCATCATCATCATCATCATCATTTGTGGTACTGGGGATTGAATCCAGGGGCATTGTATCTCTGAGCTACACCCTCAGCCCTATTTTTTTTTTTACCTTGAAAGAGGGTCTCGCTAAGATGCTAAGGGCCTTGCTAAGTTGCTGATGCTGGTCTTGAACCTGTGATCCTTCTGTCTCAGCCTCAAATACAGGGATTACAGGCGTGCACCACCACGCCTCAAATCCTCCTGTCTCAGCCTCAAATACTGGGATTACAGGCGTACACCACTCCCAGCTCAGTCATTATTATTTTTTAAAACACATGTATGTGTGTGTATGTATATATATATATATCTATATATTCTTTTTTTATAATTTTTTTATGTTTTTATTGGTGCATTGTAGTCTCACATCACAATGAGTATCAGTTTGGTGTTAACATACATGCACACAGCTCTTGGTGTCCCACTCCCCTGCCTCCCCCCGCCCCCCCCCACATGTAGCACTGAGAATGATGTTGGTATAATCTCATATATACACATTGTTTATGACAGTAATTCCATAGATTCACTTCTTTCTTACCCTTCCCCTTCCCTTGTACCCCTTCTCTTGCACCACTGGGGGTTCTCCGTTGTCATTGGAGTCCCTTTTGTGTCCCCACTACTCCCTAAGTTGCGCATATTAATGAAAACATATGTCCCTTCTTTTTTTGTGATTGGCTAATCTCACTTAACATGATGTTCTCCAGATCTTTCCATTTTCCTGCGAATGCTGTTATTTTGTTCTTCTTTATTGCTGAGTAGAATTCCATGGTGTGTATTTCCCATAATTTTGTAATCCATTCATCTGTTGATGGACATCTAGGTTGGTTCCATAATTTGGCCACTGTGAATTGTGCTGCTATGAACATGGGTATGCATATATTACTGTAGTTTTCTAGTTTCAATCCCTTTCATATGATACCCAATAGTGGGATAGCCGGATCATATGGTGGATCCATTCCCAGTTTTCTGAGGAATCTCCACACTGATCTCCATAGTGGTTGAACTAGTTTGCAATCCCACCAACAGTGTATAAGAGTCCCAATTTCCCCACATCCTCGCCAAGCATTTTATGATCCTCTTACCTAACACAGACCTTCCATCATGCTTTCCTTTTAACCTTTGCCTCTTGACTGCACCTTCCTGTCCTTTCTCAAATTCTTCTCCCTCTATTTTGCAGAGTAGCCTTCCCCTTCCCCCAAAGCCTTAATAAATAGCCCAGACACCACCTTTAGGAGTAACATCTCTACCCCCAGCTTGAGAATCAGTCCTTCCCTATCTCTATCTCATTAAAAGCCAAAATAAAGAGATTCTCATGGGAAACGGCTTAAGTTGGAATTAGTCCCATTTAGCTCAATTTTAAATTTTTAAATTGAATTTCATTGAATTCTCAACATTGACTATTTTGTTTAACTAACCTTAAATGGTGAGAACTGAAAGTGTCTAATATAAGAGCTACTCTTTTCTTCTTAGGTTAGAAATAAAATACTTGAATTTACATAACTATGAAAAAACCATATCTTTAGAATTTACTTGCTTCCTACCTCTTTCCAAAAATGTGATTTATAAAAATTACAGAACAAATCTGGGTGTAAGCTTTTTCTGTAGTTTTTTCCAGACCACTTTTCCTATTAGCTATTCAGAGTGAATTTTGGTAGTTTGCAAACTTTGTTTCTGAGCCTAGACTTAGATACCGATGTAAATTTAGTCTGAAACACTTAATTTTACAACGTTGTATTAGAAGTGGTTGAAGAACTACTCTTTGCTTATGGATAAGCCCAGCTTACTGTCTTGTCTTGCATAACTTGCCACTAAATTTTAATTCCCGTTAGAATCATTTTTAATAGGAGAAAGTTGAATAGCAATTGACCAAGAGAATTTCTGTTCTCTCTCATTTCTAATATAATTTTAA
Organism: Glis glis; assembly: GCA_004027185.1. Classification (NCBI taxonomy): domain Eukaryota; kingdom Metazoa; phylum Chordata; class Mammalia; order Rodentia; family Gliridae; genus Glis; species Glis glis. The sequence continues at coordinate 6,573 of PVJS01042100.1, read as the reverse complement.
TAGGTTCATCTTTAATTTAGGAAGTAATTTTCATAGTAATTTAGCAGGCATTAGTTTCTTACCAAAGATTCTGCCTTAATGTTTTTTTATGGGACTCATGTTTTCTTTCTTTCTTTTTTTCTTGGGGGGGGGTACTAGGAGTTGAACCTAGGGCCTTGCATATGCAAGGTAAGCACTCTACCATTGAGCCAGATTCCCAGCCCTTTTTATTTTTTAGAGATAAAGTCTTGCTAAGTGTCCCAGCTGGTCTTGAACTTGCAATCCTCCTGCCTCAGCCTCCTGAGTAGCTAGGATTACAGGCATGTGCTACTACATCTGGCTTCATGCTTTCTTATATTCCGTGAATATAGTGGCACTGTTTTAAAATTTTAACAAGCATTATTTTATTAAACAAAGCATTGCAGCCTGATGTGGTAGTGCATGCCTGTAATTCTTGGGAGGCTGAGACAGGAGGAGCACAGGTTTGAGACTAGCCTCAGCAACTTAGTGAGGTAGTCAACAACTTAGCAAGATTCTGTTTCAAAAATTAAAAAATAGGGCTGCGGGTGTAGCTTAGAGGTAGAATACCCCTGTGTTTAATCCCCAGCACCCCAAACAACAACAACTAAAACAACATGAAGCATTGCATTGGGATATATTCAGACATATAAGCAATAATAAAAGAGAGAGTGAAAACTGAAGCAGATCCTGAATGTGAGATGCATTTGAAAGTGGGGTATTTAAAGATTCCACACTGCAACATTGGGGTTAAGATTCTGTACTACTAGTCCAGTCTTAATACTAAGATTATACAAAAATAAATTTTATCTTTATGTGAAATTTGACCAAGTTCATTAACCTTCTTGAGCCTCTCATTCCTTATCTGTTGAGTGGGGATTATGTCCGCCTTATGTCCTTAAAAGGTTGTAATAAGGGTCAGATGAAAGACAGATTACAGCCAGGCATGGTGGCACACACCTGTAATCCCAGTACTTGGGAGGCTGAAATAGAAGGATCGCAGGTTCGAAGCCAGCCTCAGCAATTTAGTGGGGCTCTCAGCAACTTAGTGAGACCCTGTTTCCAAATAAAAAATAAAATAAGGCTGGGAGTGTAGCTTGGACGTAGAATGTATCTGGGTTCAATCCCCAGTACCACACACACACACACACACACACACCAAAAAACAAAACAAAACAAAAAAATGGGTTACATGTGAAAGCACTTTGTACTGTTCACTACCTTCAGATGTTAGTGATCGTGGGCCAAAAATAGTAGGCAGGGTGGAGAAGGAGGGTTATTCTTATATCTCTTCCTGCAGCGTGATCGGAAATGGATAATCCTCAAATCCTAGTGGTTAAAAGATGAGAAGAAACTATCAACCCAGCACATAGCAATGACAGACCCTTTAACCAGCCCTAGTGAGTGCCAGTTCCAGTGACTTCAGGTGACATTGGAGTGTCTGCTTGTGCTGGGCACCATGTTAGTTACTAGAGACACCGCAGTGACGAGGTGCTGAACTTGCCTCAAGTGTTTTCATTGCATGGCTGTTCGTCTTCAGTGGGAGGGAGCTGGGATAGGAAAGGCTGGGCACGGTGTGGTTGGAGCAGAAAAGGAGCTGGTCTTGTGTGGTTTTCCCTCACTGAATGAGTGATTTAAAAATAGTCCACTACATTTTTAACTGTTTAAGCCACATAGAAAAGAAAAATAATGACTGTTTTAAAATGTTCATTACAAATACAATTCTGTAATAAAACCTTTTTTCTTTTAATAGATGAGGGGTGACAGGACCAGCATCATCTTCTTTACAGTTTTATAATCTTTCAGATTTTTTACATAATCTTTTTAGGTTTTAAGGACTTTATTGTTACAATGGGGTTCTACTTTGTCTAGTTGTGTGATGCTAACTCTTCGGGTGTCATTTTTAACTTTGTCTTCTGCATTCAAAAGTTAAGTTGGTTGTAATCTTTATCTTTGATAGGTCTTAAAGGGAATTAGTGGATAATATGTTTTTCATCGAAGGAGAGAACTTATTGACAGTCAGGCATGGTGGCACACGCTTGTAATCCCAGTACTTGGGAGGCTGAGACAGGACGATCACAGGTTCACGGCCAGCCTCATTTACTTAGTGAGGCCCTCTGCAACTTAGTGAAACCCTGTTTCAAAAATAAAGAATAAAAAAATAGGGCTGGGGGGTGTAGCTTGGAGGTAGAATGCCCCTGGGTTCAATTCCCAGTACCACACACACACAAAAAAAGAACTTATTTACAGAGATTACTCCCAATTAGTGGTAATCATTTTGGGTTTTGGGGTGCCTTACAGATTTCTTTCCTATTTATTCCTCTTAGACGAATAATAAAATCAGCTTTTACTTTCTAAGTATACAACTACAGGGAGTGAGGGGAGACATCTCTAAAGATCCCAAGTAATATAAGATACTAACCTAAAATTAAAAACTCATTGCAGAAAATCCAGGGGTGGGGGCTAATCCAGTGTTAACTTACATCCCCTACAGTATATAATACTTTAGTAGAGTTGCTACTTTAGTGCCTACTTCAAGTTAAATATTTAGAGAAAATACGGGCAAGTTTGTGAGAAAACAAAGTTTTGTATAAACATGTTGAGTTTAACTGTTTGTCTTTGCTATCGAAATTCTAGAGAGGCATCAGTGTGGCCCAAGTTCGCACTGTGCTACTGTAAAGTCACATGATGTACTGGCTGCTTTGGGAGGTGGTAGCCAATCCCACATTCAGGATTCAAAGACACATACACACATAACCCTGAATGAGTAAAAACTGATTTTTCTGGATAAGTCTGGACCCATCCTTCAAAGATGTTGAGTGCTGGGAATTTTTATGTGTATTTGTGAGGCTGGCATTGTCCTTTGACAGAAAATCTGTTGTTATTACTGGCCTGTAGGCAGGCCTGAAAGGGCAGAGTCAGGAAGAACAAAGAATTTACAGTGCAGAACTTTCAATAATGTGTTGATGTCAGGAAAAGAGTTGAGCCATTTCTGATAAGAAAGAAATGTTAATTTTAAACAGCTGTGAATGTTCTCCTTGCAAAGAAACAGGGGATAATTCACAGGTAATTCACAAGATGAGTCTGAGTAATCAATCCCTACGTGAAACCAAAGAGAGGAGAAGTAAATACTGGAAGAGGTGACAGAGGTAGTCCTGGGAATGGAACACAGAGTCTTTTACAGTCTGATGTTCCTGCACCAGGTTTAGATTGGGCAGCAGCTACTTCCCTCCTCCAAGTCCTCTCACTCACCACTCCCTTACAGTGAATCAGCACTTATCAGGACTCTGAGAACACAGTATCAAAGTTACTCCTAAGTTTTGAGACATGATGTTGAAAATCAGCCAGTACCCAGCCTAATTCTTAAGCCACACCCATTTTGGTGCTTAAAGAAATGTAATTTTTTTCCTAAACTGATTTAGAATTTTTGTCAACACATTTGGCTGGTATAATGGAAAAAACTACCTGAGTTTGTGGAACTGGGTGAGAGTTTGTTATTTTGTTGAAGAAGTCTATATGCTGAGATCTTTTTGCATATATTGAATGTGGGTTGAATTTGGAAGTTGACTGCTTCAGAGTTTCAAATTGGGCTATTAGTGTTAGTATATATGCAGTTTTAAATCTGCATATAACTGTGTATTTAGAGTATCTTTTTTCAAAGAGTGAGTAACAAGTTTATATTTTTTGAAAGGCAATTTAGCTAGTATTAGGTATTTAGTAACCAGATTCTTGTTCAACTCTTCCTTATTAGTTTGGAGTATATCACTTTCTCTCTCTCATCGCTTTTATTCCACTTATAAAATATGCACACTAGTTCTGGCACCTTGCTTCTGAAGGTATCATCATACCTGTAATACTCTTTGCGATAAGGCCTTTAAATATCAGAAATAAATAGTGATATTTTAAATGTTAGAAATAAGTAGTGATTAATATTTATCAATCCAAGGTATTGTTGTATGTATGAGTAGTATGAATATCACATAAGAACAGAAGCGTATCAATGAATGCTGTATCATTTTATCTTTATGCTTCTTCATATTTAATGAATGTACTCATATTTTGTAAATATTCCATTAAGTATTTGGAACTGTGTCATTACATACAAAGGTCCATACATGTCTTTCTTCAGATTCTAACTCTTGGATCACAGCTTAAAAATCCAGGATCAAGTGTCTAAGTGGCCTTGTAGGAATGGACCAGGTGAATACCCAAAGCTACTACCCCATTTTGGCTTGATTTTGTATAACTTTCAAATCATCTGCTCTGAAAGCTAACCCCCAGTTGTTCTTCAGGATAAGCCATGATGACAGAGCAGCTATAAAAGTAGCATTTCATAAATACAGAGAAGTATGAGCAGGTTCAGGCTGGTTGGATGATAGCACCTTTCTGTTTGAAAGGGAAGGAATATAGCTGCAAGCAAAAAATTTCAACCCACATACTATTTTCTTTGTTTGGGAAAGTGATCACATTTCCTGCAAATTCAGTGGAAGGAAGAATTTGTATCTTAGAAGCAGATCAGAAAGAAATAGACATATAGGATCAAGCAATCTTTTTTTAACCTTCTAAAATTTATCATTTTTTATCCAACAAACATTTTTATTGGTGCATTATGATTATACATATTAGTGAGATTTGTTGTTACATATTTGTACATGTATATACATAATTTGGTCAATTTCATTCCCCAGTACTTCCCCTTTGGATCAGGTGATCTTCCACACTGAGCAAAGGTTTAAACATAGTAATGCAGCCTCTAAGTCCATAGATATATAGGAACCACAAAAATAGCAACAGCTAACGTTTATTGAGTGCTCATTACCTATTAGGCACAGTTTTATGTTTTATCTATAGATGATTCATGTGCGAGGCATATTTATCTTTATCCTCATTTTGGAGATGGAGAAATCAAGGTACACAAGAAACTTACTCGTGGTCATGCATAGCTGTGCTAGTGGGAACCTGATTGCAGAAACCATGCCCTTAATCATTTTGCTGTGCTTCCTCCATGAATTTGAAAAGGAGGTTCATAATTGGTGAATTGGTGTTAACAGAGGTGGTGGAGCAGTGCTGTGGAGCTGGTGGAATATAGTCCTAACTAAGCCCAAGTTCTAAATTGTTTAGGAAATGGCCCAAATACCAAAGTATTCCCAATAAATAAGTAAAGGAAAAGATCCATTCCAACATGTTTTGAGTATTGGATATTGTGGGAGTCTCCCATAAGGTATTAGGGACCCCTAAAGAGGAGATTGAGACTTTATAGTAAGAAACCCAGCCAGCAGAAATTGAGGTACGAGGTAAGGAAACCAGTCATAGTGAATTGGAATAAAATCAGAACAAACTCGGGGGAGCAGTAATTCAGGGCAGAGGCAGGAAGATTTGACAAGCTCCTGCCGAGGGCTGGAGTTGGCCCCAGAGTCAGATGCATATCTGTAAGTCAGGGTTAATTTAATAGATTCTGCTCAGACGGAAAGAGAAACAAGGGCACTGAGCCAGGTAGGCCATTACAGATTGGCCCAACTGGGTTAGAGTTCCAGGCAAGAGGCTAGTTTCACTAACATCATTTCTCTGCCATGACAGCTCCTGCTTCTGTGGGACATGGCATCATGTAGCACGGACATTAGCTGACCAAAGACTGGAATAGGGAGATGAATTTTCATACTGTAATTACAAAATTTAATAGCATCCTTTCACATAGATTTTTACAACCCAATCTAAGTTGTTATTCTCTTATTTTCTTCAAAAACTAATATGTTGTATAACTGAATGTAGAGTTCACTAAGCCATTTGGAAGATTATTAGGAAGAATAATTAGATATGAAATTGTTACTTAATTATTTATATCATTTGTTTACTTTGTCTTAATAGCTTTTGTAGAATGTATATGATTTGAGCTCTTATTTTTGTATATTTAAGATATAAACACTCAAGATAGCAGTACTTAAGGAGAGTTGTTTAAATTGTCTTCATTTGCTAGTTCTATCCTCTATTTTGTGAAAGAAAAAACAAAAACATTTTTGTTTTCTTTCATGTAGTGTTTATACAACTGCCTCCATATTTTATCTTATAACAGTTCCAAAAGACTATACAACTATCCATTCTTTTTAAAGCTCATGGTTTCCTAGATTAGATGTAAATACCCTTAAAGGGCCCCCAAACTTTGCTTTAAGAAACCAGTTTAGCCAGGCATGTTGGTGCACGCCTGTAATCCCAGTACTTGGGAAGTTGAGACAGGAGGATCACAGGTTTGAAGCCAGCCTCAGCAACTTAGCGAGACCCTGTTTCAAAAATAAAAATAAAATAGGGCTGGGAATGTAGCTGGAAGGTAGAATGCTCCTGGGTTCAATCCCAGTACCCCCCCTCCCCAAACCCAGTTCAGCTGGACACAGTGATGCACACTTGTAAGCCCAGCTATTTGGGAGGCTGAGGAAAGAGAATCGTAAGTTTGAGGCCAGCCTGGGTAACTTAGTGAGACCCTGTGTCAAAATAAAAAATTAAAAGGGCTGGGGATATAACTCAGTGCTACAGTGATTGCCTAGCATGTGTAAGGCCCTGATTTCAATCCCCAGTACCCCAACA
>PVJS01042099.1:0-17658 GCA_004027185.1 Glis glis | reverse complement strand
AAAATAAAGTATAAAAAATAGGGCCGGGGGCGTAGCGCGGAGGTAGAAACGCCCCTGCGTTCAATCCCCGGTACCGCAAAAAAAAAAAAAAATAATAACAATAATAATTTCTAACAGGTAAAAGTTATAGCCAGATGCATGACACACACCTATAATCCCAGCCACTTGGGAGACTGAGACAGGAGAATTGTAGGTTTGAAGCCAGCCTCAGCAACCTAGTGAGACCCTGTCTCAAAATAAAATAAAAAAATAGAAAGGGCTGGGAATATAGCTCAGTGGTAGAGCACCCCTGAGTTCAATTCCCACTACTGTGAAAAACAAACAAACAAAAAAAAAAAAACTGTGACCCTGACTAAGCTTTTATTTCTTGCGAATAATTTTATTGTAGAAGCTAACCTCTCAGCGGCCCAGCACCAGCACACTCTGTGGATTTTTATTACACCTATGTCTCTAGAAGGCTGGACACACCTTCACTCTCTGTGCTTCTTTATTTTCTTCATTAAAATTTAAAACAGGACGTGAATTAGGATATGAGAAACTGATTTCTAATTAAAATACTATAAAGATAACTTGTATGGATTGTTTTCAAATTGGATTGTTACAGATTAAAAATTATTCAAGATGACTTTGTGTGTGTGTGTGTGTGTGTGTGTGTGTGTGTGTGTGGCACTGGGGATTGAACCCAGGGGCATTCTACCTCTGAGCTACACCACCAGCTCTTTTATTTTTTTATTTTGAAACAGGGTCTCACTAGGTTGCTGAGAGCCTCGCTATATTGCTGAGCTGGCCTCAAACCTGTGATCCTCCTGTCTCAGTCTCCCAAGTACTGGGATTACAGGTATGCACCACAATGCCCGGCTTCAAAATGACTCTTTTAAAGTCCATTTTTAATATTACATCAAATGCCTTTTCATAATGTTCTCTAAACTGAATAATACTTCTAGAGTGAAGAAAGAATTAAAGAGAAAAGGAGGCATTTGGGAGATACGAAGCACTTTTGTCCAGTGGTTCTCAAAGAAAACTTCATTCTACAACCGGGCAACACCGAAGAAGCCGTTAAATACCGAGAAAAGATCTACTACTTTTCAAGTCCTGAGGCAAAGGAAAAGTTTTTAGAGCATCCTGAGGACTATGTGGCTCATGAAGAACCATTAAAGGTGGAAATGATATTCTTATCCTAGTGATTGTTCCCAAGTGCTTTTTAAAGGACTTATTACCAGCTTCTATCACGGTAGCGAAGTCCCCAGTCTCGTAGAATAACATACTGAAAATACCCAAATTCAAAGAGCAACCTTTTGCAATATAACATAAAAATAATTATCTACTTTGATTTCTACCAGCACTCAACATCTATCTTTTTGTTTGAAGTAAAAAGACACAGCCAAGCCGGGCGTGGTGGCACAAACTCGTAATCCCAGTACTTGGGAGGCTGAGACAGGAGGATCTGGGTTTGTGGCCAGCCTCAGCTACTTAGTGAGGCCCTCCGCAACTTAGTGAGACCCTGTTTCAAAATAAAGGATAAAAAAATAGGGCTGGGGGTATAGCTCAGAGGTAGAATGCCCCTGGGTTCAATCCCCAGAACCGCAAAAAAAAAAAAAAAGACACAGCTGAATTATTGCTTAGTAGTTTAAGGTCCAGCTATGCTTCGCTGATTGGTCTCGCTGAGAAGAGCAGGCTAGTGACTTATAGAGGAGTTAGGGAACCTGTGGGATTCAGGGACTGGTGGATTTTCAGGGCCAGAGGTGGGTTGACGTCACCTATAGACTTGGGGTGACTCAGGTGACACTGCTTTTGACTGGTTCACCCCCAGAGGCCTGATTTCAGAGTAAGTCCAGCCCTGGTTGGTTACTTTTAAGGAGTGAGTGCCAATACTGGTTGGGTTGCAAAATAAAATGTTCCCTGAGATGACTTGTCCTTGGTCAGTTTAACCAGTTTAAAAATGGCTAGCATTGCCCTGTCTGTAGAATAAGCCAGCCCCCCGCCGCTGCCTTTGTTTATAAGAAAGTTATTTTAGTCTTATTTGTTTATCACAAGTGGGACAGTATTCCGTCTTCTTTTTAAGAAATATTAAAGTGAGACATAAAAGGCAAATATTTTTTTATTCCATTTGTATGAGGCACCTGGAATAGGCATATTCTTAGAGAAGAGGGGGTTGGAGAATGGGAGCTAACTATTTAATGAGTACAAATAGGTTCTACTTTGGAGTCATGAAAAAATTCTGGAGACGGTTAACAGTGATGGGTACACAACATTGTAAATGTATTTGATGCCACAGAATCATACCCTTAAAAAATGATTCAAGTGGCTCCAGCCATGGTAGCACACACCTGTAGTTCTAATATTTGGGAGGCTGAGATAGGAGAATTGCAAGTTTGAGGCCAGCCTCAGCAACTTAGTAAGGCCCTGTTTCAAAATAAAAAGGGCTGGGGTATAGTTCAGAAATATAATGCCCCTGGGTTCAATCCCCAGTACCAATAAAAAAAAACAACAGGCTTAAATGGTAAATTTTATCTTATGTATAATTTACCAGAATTAAAAAATAACATGTTATGGCAATTTTTATCGCCAAAAATAAAGTACATATGTAATTGCATAGCTTTAGACAAGAATCTTAATTTTTTTTTTTTTTTGCCATCCGGGATTGAACCCAGAGGCATTCTACCTCTGAGCTACACCCCCAGTCCTATTTTTTATTCTTTATTTTGAAACAGTGTCTTGCTAAGTTGCGAAGGGCCTCACTGAGTAGCTGAGGCTGGCCATGAACCTGCGATCCTCCTATCTCAGCCTCCCAAGTACTGGGATTACAAGCGTGCGCCACCACGCCCAGCTCAGAATCTTAATTTTTATATTTTATTTTCCATCTTCTTCCACAGGGATATATATTCTTTCTAGAGTATATCATATTTTATAATCTTTTTTGCTTTTGTCATAGAAAGTTTATATATTTCTGCACAAATCACTTAATGATTATCATTTTCACATTTATTTTATTATCATTTTAACATTTATTTTTAGATTTTTTTACACTATTTTTTCATTAAATGATTTTGTCATTGTAAATATTAAATTGTACTTAGATAATCTTTGGGCAAACCATTCTTTGTTCTCTTGAATTCTTTTATTACTAATTCCTTAGAATAGAATAACTGGATCAAGATGTATAAATTGCAGTATGTTATTACTTTTGATAACACTTTAAGCTGAGCATGTAGAACACAGTTTAAACTCTTCTGGATAATATGGGCCATTTTCATGACCCTTAATTATATGGTGTCCAGGGGACTATTGATGTGGAAAGTTGTGTCTTCACTAAGGATCCCCAGTCTGCTGGGTTAAGTAGCACTGTGGCCATTTGTCATCTTTTGTTGTTGCTTTCAGCAGCCATTTCCTCTTAGTCTAATTTCCTGTTGTGATCTATTGCCTCATTTTACTCAAGTTCATGAAGATAGAATCCTAAAATCCTCCAAGTGTTCCCACAGTTCTGCAAAGCACACAATGCAGTGAGGTTGCTAGGAGCATTGCCCTTCCCTACCCAGCTATCTCAATACCCTCTGAGTGCCAGACCGCTGTAGTGGCCAGAGGTCATGGGTGAGTGAGGTGTTACTCCAGCAGCTTTACCACTGGGGATTTGGAATGCAATCCCTATGGCTACATAATTTCATGCCGTTCTATTATCATCATTCATCACTCTGTTCTGCCTTCTTTTTCCCAAATGATAAACCAGTTCCCTTGAGTCTTGTCAGAGGTCTAATTCTTGAACTAATGATGGAATCAAGTTCACTGGATGTACATAAACTAAGAGCAATGAAAGATGGTCTCCCAGTGGGGGAATCCAGCTAAGGTTAAGAAAAGAAGGGTAAATAAATGTTACATGGCAAAATCAACAGTTCTTCCTATCATGTCTTTTTTTCATGCAGTACTGGGGATTGAACCCAGGGGCATTCTACCTCCAAGCTACACCCCCAGCCCTATTTTTATTTTTATTTTGAAACAGGATCTCGCTAGGTTGATGAGAGTCTTACTACTTGCTGAGGCTGTCCTCGAACCTGTAATCCTCCTGTCTCAGCCTCCCAAGTACTGGGATTACAAGCATGCGCCACCACGCCCGGCTTCTTGGTGTTCTTAAATTGTCCAGACGTACACAGTGCACGTTTACTCTGAAATCACCTGTTTTTCATACTAGGAAATGCAGTAACTTCACAGTACTATTGAACTTTTATTTTATCTTTTCCTTATAGTTCTTTTTTTCAAATATTCTCACTGTCTTTTCTGGTCTGTCTTCTTAAATGTGTTTTAAAACTTCTTTCCTTTCCAGGGGTTTGAGCCTCAGTGGCAGAGCCGTTGCCTAGCATCTATGAGGCTGGAGGTTCTATCCCAGCACCCTCCCCCTCCACACACATGGTCTTAAAATTCTTCCCTATCCCCTGAGTTTCTTGGCTCCTCTACTTCTCTGGTATGTGTCTCCCTGCATCTTTGAATTCTTCTCTGAGTATTTCCTTCTCGAGGACAAGAGATGATGAGGCCGTGCTCCTCGCTTCTGCAGCTGCTTGAAATCCTTTAGTTTCCCTTCATCATCTGCCCACTCCCCCTGCCCCCAGTACTGGGGATTGAACCCAGGGACATTATACCTCAGAGCTAGAACCCCGCCATATTTTATTTTTTAATTTGAAACAGGGCCTCAGTAAGTCGCTGAGAGCCTTGCTAAGTCGCTGAAGCTGGCCTCGAACCTGTGACTCTCCTGTACTGGGATTACAGGCATGTGCCACCACGCCTGGCTATAAATATGCCCACTTCTTGTTGCTGTCATCTACCAATTTCAGTCATTTCCACACATTCACAGAAGACTTAGCTGCTCCTTCATCTCAACTGTCACCATTGTTCTTGACGACTTCATCGTCCAGTGGATAATCTGCAAGACCATGGTTTCTCTGGCTTTAGGCTTCCTCCTCTCCAGTATGGAAATCACTAGAATTAATAGAGAGTTCTCTAAGTTTTATTACTAGTGTGCTTTTTATTTGGTAGAGTAATCTTTTTTAATCATACTAACAAAGCTAATTTTGTTTTATTAAATGCTTTTTGGCATATGATATCCAGATAATCTTATGATTGTTGCTACTCCCTGTGGACCATTGTTGATGCCGTGAATTATGCTAATCGATATTGTAATGTCTAAACACCCTTGAGTTTGTGAAGTGATCATTCCTAGCAGTCTTAGGGAAAGCAGTTAATAAGCCTTATGTTTCCTAAATGACTCAAAACTTCTTTCCCGCATTCTGCCTCTGTCCCACCCCTCCCTGCCCGTCCCTCTGTGGCAGGCTCCTCCATTAAGAATATGCCTTCTGGGTCCCCATGGCTCTGGAAAAACTCTGTGTGGAAGACATTTGGCAGAAAATTTTGGCATTTTTCACATTCAGTTTGAAGAAGTTCTTCAGGAAAAAATACTGCTCAAAGCTGAAAGGAAATTTGGACCTGAATTTGAGGAAGATTCTGAGGAGGAACAAGCTGCAAAACAAGAACTTGAAGAGCTTGCAATTCAGGCCAATGTCAAAATTGAGGAAGAAACCACAAAGAAGCCGGTAATCTTCTTCATCTCTTTGAGAATGGTTGTACTTAATGATGTTACTTTGGGAAGTAGAATCAAAGTAGTGTAAAACTCTATAAAGTTCCTAAGATGAGAAATAAATTAGCCCATAAAAGTCATTTAAAAAGTCACCCCCAGATGGGCACTATGGCACACGCCTGTAATCCCAGTACTTGGGAGGCTGAGACAGGAGGATCTCAGGTTCTGGGACAGCCTCAGCAACTTAGAGAGACCCTGTTTCAAAATAAGAAATTAAAGGCGGGGGTGGGGAGGAGCTGGGGGTGTGGCTCAGTGATAGAATGCTCCTGGGTTCAATACACTGTACCAAAAAAAAGTCACCCCATCCCATGCTCAATACAGATCTTACTGATTGTCTAGAATATAAAATACTGAGTTTTAGGGCCAGGCGTGGTGGCACACACTTGTAATCCCAGTACTTTGGGAGGCGGAGACTGGAGGATCCGGGTTCGCGGCCAGCCTCAGCTCTCTCGCTCTCTCTCTCCCTGTCTCTCTCTCTACTTAGTGAGGCCCTCCGCAACTTCGTGAGACCCGGTTTCAAAATAAAGTATAAAAAATAGGGCCGGGGGTGTAGCGCGGAGGTAGAACGCCCCTGCGTTCAATCCCCGGTACCGCAAAAATAAAATACTGAGTTTTACTTGACTATCCAATAAAAATCAGAAAGGCTCTCCCTGACTAGACTGCAGTACAGCATTTATATGGGACTAAATTATTTGATATGTCTGACCTAGACTATAAGGTTTTCCACTATTGGTTCTCTGTTTTTTATCAAATAGTCTCGAAATCTGCCCCAATGCCAATGGAAATCTCAAAATATTAATTTTAATGATGCCTAATAAGAAAGTTTATATGTATCTCTTAGATGGTTGCTATCTGGGGTTGTAAAAAGAAAGTTCCTAATTCTAATTCCTTTTTTAATCATTTCTGATATAACTAGGCCATTTTCTTCTCAAATAAACTGCCATAAAGAGACCCAGGTACAGTTATATGTAACACTTAAAATTGGAACAGGGTTGGATAGTGACATGTAGGATCCTGACAGGTAACGTGGCACATCTTCAAACATATCCTTTAAATGTTTTCCACCTATATTTGGTAGAGTCAGAGAGAAACTGATATTCTATTAACTTAAAAAATGTGGAGGGAAATACACAAAAAGCTGTAGCATGTATGTTTCATCACATTGAACCTCACTAAACAAAAAAATGTATATTGACCCAGATTTTTAAATTTTATGGGTCTAGATTTTTATTGCAATAAAATATTTCTTGCTTTTCTATAGTTATTCAGTTTTCTTTTTCTATTATCTGAATCATTTGATTTCTAAGAAGGCATATTAAAGGGCTTTCTTTTTAAACAATAACATTGAATCCTACTTCCTGGTAAACATCAATTTCTTATACCTCATTTTCAGAATTCGGAATGACGAAAGTATTCAGCAAAAATAGTTTCATTCCAGTAAGAACTGACTTTATTTTACTATCCATTCAAGAGTAATCTTAGTTCAGAGAGAGTTGAGTTCATTATTATATTTTTTGTTTGTTATTATGATGTTGTAATCCCCTTATAGATTGTATTTCAGATGGCTGCCCACTTGGCCCATCCCCTAATCAGGATCTCAGTTGGAGAGATAACACGGTATAATTATAGGATAGATAACAAAAATCAGTTAAGCATTATAGATGTGTGAGGTAAATTGAACAAGATTTTAGCAAAAAGTAATGAGTTAGCCAGACATGGTGGTGCACTCCTGTAATCCCAGTACTCGGGAGGCAAAGATATGAAATTGCAGGTTCAAGGCCAGCCTTGGCAATTTAGTGAGACCCTCAACAACTTAGTGAGACCCTGTTTCCAAATAAAAAATGAAATAGAGCTGTGGGTATGGCTCAGAAGTAGAATGTGCTTGGGTTCAGTCCTCAGTACCACCAAAAAAAAGTGACAAGTTATAACCCTGAAGCCATATATGAAAAGTAATCATGTTATCACTAGTAACTCCTCTAGCTATAGTAGATACTATTTACTATTTATAATTATATTAAATATTGGTATAAAGAAAAGAGCCCAATTTTTTAAATGTTTACAAAGAACAGTATAAAAAATGACCTCAGACTTCTAGGCCTGGTGGCACTCACCTGTAATCCCAGTACTTGGGAGGCTGAGACAGGAGGTCGTGGGTTCCGAGCCAGCCTCAGCAACTTAGTGAGGCCCTGTTTCAAAAATAAAAGAATAAAATAGGGCTGGGGGTGTAGCTCAGAAGTAGAATGCTTCGGAGTCCAATCCCTAGCACCACAAAAAAAAAAAAGACCTCAGAAAGAAAATAGGTCTCATCCTAATCGATTCTGTAATAATAATGTTATTTGTTAATACAGAGTTTTTAGACTTCTTTTCTTTTCTTTTTTTTTTTTCTTTTCAGTACTGGAGATTGAACCCAAGGGCATTCTACCTCCAAGCTACACCCCCAGACCTATTTTTTATTCTATATGTTGAAAAAGGGTCTCACTAAATTGCGGAGGGCCTCACTAAGTAGCTGAGGCTGGCAGAGAACCTGCGATACTCCTGTCTCAGCCTCCCAAGTACTGGGATTACGAGCATGAGCCACCATGCCTGGCTTTGTTTTATTTTCTGATTTAGCCTTTTTTCTGATTTTGTCTTTAGCCTCCAGAAGTACACCTTACAGAAGAAGAAGAAATAATCAAATCAAGTCTAACGGATAATGACTCATTGCCTCCTGAAATTCTTGAAGTCATTCTTTCTGACTGGTGGTTTAAAGAACCAATACGGTACCTTAATTAATGTAGGATTATGCATTTATTGCTTTTTATTTGCTTTATTCTTAAAGGTGAAAATGTAGTCCAACAGAAATTTAAGAATTTTCTTTTAAGAAATTTAGGAATTTTCAGCCGGGCGTGGTGGCTCATGCTTGTAATCCCAGTACTTGGGAGGCTGAAACCGGAGGATCCGGGTTCTCGGCCAGCCTCAGCTAATTAGTGAGGCTTCCGCAACTTCGTGAGACCCGGTTTCAAAATAAAGGACAAAAAATAGGGCCGGGGGTGTAGCTCGGAGGTAGAATGCCCCTGGGTTCAATCCCCGGTACTACAAAAAAAAAAAAAAAAAAAGAAATTTAGGAATTTTCATGTAAATTAGTGATTCTTCCTTGAGCTACACATTAAAAGCATCTGTGGAACTGGCCATGGTGGCTCACGCCAGTAATCCCAGTACTTGGGAGGCTGAGACAGGAGGATCACAGGTTTGAACACATCCTCAACAATTTAGTGAGACTCTCAGCAACTTAGTGAGACCCTGTTTCAAAATAAAAAATAAAATAGGACTGGGGGTATAGCTTGGAGATAGAATGTCACTGGGTTCAATCGATAGCACCACACACACACACACACACACACACACACACACACAAATACATGGAGTTTTTGAAAAATACTGATGCCAGGGTCCCATCCCAAAACAGTTAAATCAGAATCTGTCAGGGTATGAGACTGGGACCCAGGCTTCAGTCTAGTAACTAAGGACTGGCGAGTCTGAAGAAAAGCAGTTCAGAAGGGCAACAGCAAGCCTGGTTTTGCCAGCACATGCACATGCCACTCTGGAAGGGCATTCAGAGGGAGAAACTAAGCAGCTCTTTGGAAATCCTGTACCAAAACTCAGAAGAGAGTTGGGTGCAGAAGTAAAGACTTGGGAGTCACTGACAAAGAAGCGACAGCTAAAACACCTAGGAATGAAATCGTTTCTCTTAGAAGAGACTCGGCTGAGGGCATCCCTGAAGAAGAGGATGCATATTATGGCCAATATATGCAAATTTGCCTACCTAATAAGAAAGGAAACGTAACACGTTAGAATTAACATCTTTGAAGGCTGAAACTGTCATATGTTCCTAAAAGTCCTGCTTTATTAAGAAAACTTGTTTAAATACTTAGACCAAATTTTAGATAGCCAAGATAAATAAACTTAATCAAAAGGGGACCAATATTGATTCTCTTAACTAAATAAAGCCACGTTCTCAAATGTGGCTGTTTGCTTAATACATACTGCCTGATGGTTCTGAGTGATGGTTCTGATTGTTACTGCCTAAGGAAAATGTGTTTCATTCCAGTTATTTTTAGGAGCCTTAAAGTTTCATCATACTTAGGCACATTTGACAACCCCATTTGAATATAAACATCTTACACATAGGAGCCAGAATACATATCAATAATTGTCATTGATTACAAGGAAGACCCAAGGAAGAGGGTATACATTGTCTCATGAAAGGAAGCATCATTAGAAGAAAAACTACCAAAGTTGAGGGCTCCCACTAACTGTAGGCCACCCAAGTGTGTTCTTTATGTAAAGGTGACACATTTATTAGGCTGGCACTCCTCTATTTTCTCTTTTCCTATGATCTTCTTACAACTTTTGGTAAGCTTTTAATTAATAGTAATTATCTGTAAACTGATTGACTATGACCATATATTACAAATGTAAGCATAAAATATTATAATTTAATCCAATTTCATATATTTTGAAGAAGAAATACCATGTATACAACTAGAAATATTAAAGAAATAAAAGATACTATGGTAAAGTATTAAAACTATTAACATCTGACATAAAGTTGAGATTCATCACGGCATTTTTAGTCTATAATATAGAGATAACAATATAATATATATCTATAATATAATATTTTAAGCAAAAAAGTAAATTTTGAAGATTTCCACCTAGTTCCACAGGTTTTATACTAGATGGCTTCCCACGGTATCCAGAAGAGGCCCTGTTTCTGGGAGAGCACGGATTTTTCCCAGATGCTGCTGTTTTTATACAAGTTGATGATCAAGACATTTCTGATCGTCTCCTTCCCCCCAAAATTGAAAAGTGGAAGCTGAAACAACAGAAGAAATCAGAAAGGAAAAAACTCATCAAAGACTTGAAGGCGAAAATCAGGGTACGTAACCAGTACAAATGCATGGGAATAAATCTGTTTAGCACCTATTCAAACTATAAAGTGGTCTTTACAAGAATATAGGTTCCCAATTTTAATACCACAGCAAGCATGAAAACATTTTTTATCAAATACTGAGTCTTTATAATAAGGACCAAGAATTATAAGATTATAAGAATTAAAAATCATCATAATCTTAATCCAAGATACAAAAAATTTTATTTTTGAAACAGAGTCTCACTAGGTTGATGAGAGTCTCACTACTTGCTGAGGCTGTCTTCAAACCTGACATCCTCCTGACTCAGCCTCCCAAGCACTTGGATTACTGGTATGCACCACCACACCCAGCTTATAAAGTTTTTTTTTTCTTAGCCAGACGTGGTGGCACATGCTTGTAATCCCAGTACTTGGAAGGCTGAGACCGGAGGATCTGGGTTCGTGGCCAGCCTCAGCTACTTAGGCCCTCCGCAACTTAGTGAGACCCTATTTCAAAATAAAGAAAAAAAATAGGGCTGGGGGTGTAGCTCGGAGGTAGAATGCCCCTGGGTTCAATCCCCAGTACCACAAACAAAACAAAAAAAAAAATTTTTTTTTTTATCAACATACTAAGGTTTTTCTCTCCAAGGTAAAAAAAAAAAAAAAGTAGTAGTATGCCAAGGCTTCCCTCTATCAGACACAGGAGCAAAGAGGGGGAAGCAACGTAGTCATTGCATGGTCTGAGAACTTTAGGGACCCAGAGCAGGAAAGTAGACCTGAGGAGCTTGTTCATAACCCCCTTCCTTTTCACACCCTCTAACTCTCCCTGGGTTCAGATCCTCCTTGGTTCACACCAGCACTCTCCTGGTGACCTCATAATCGTCCTTCCAGGCTTCATCCCTGCTCCCAGTAGGCCATCCTGCCAGCTACTTCCAGAATAATTTTCCTAAAACTCTATTTTGTTCCGGTCACCCTATTAGGGCCTGACCTTCCAATCTTGTTCTAAATGCTATTCCTAACTGTATTTCTCAGCTGGAACAAATATGGACCCTTCTCTCCAGCAGCCACCACACCATATGCTTCTCCATTCCCTTCCCTCCTTCCCTGGGAGTTTCTTAAACCATCCTCACACACCCTGGGTGTTGGTACATGAGTTAAACCCTCTGAATTTTTGTTAACTCACATTTAGAGTGGGATAATACTGTTTGGTTTGTATATTTAGAGCAGAAAATGAGAGAATATATAATATAGTGCTCAAAAGAGTGGCAACTGGAAGACATGCATAATTAAACTTCACTGACTGCTTATTTGAGTGAAGGGAGAAGAGGAAAAGTAGACTCAGAATATGTATGTTAAGTCTTTAGTATTTAAAGGTACTCGAGTCTGGAGAGTCCTAAGCCAACTAGCCTCAAATCCTGGGGGAACTGATTAGTTTTCATGCAAACCTTGGGGATATGTCAAAGGATCCATCACATTAGATGTAGAGAACCCTAGAAAAGCTGGACTATCATTTACCCTGTCTGTGACCATCTCCAAACTACATATGCTTTCTTCAGACATACAAACATATTTCTATGTTTCTTTAGATGATTTTATTTTAATGGTAAGGTAAATGATTACCAAACAATTTCAACACATTACCTCCAAGTATATCTCTATTTCTCCATGTAAAAAATCCACTATCACCAAGAACAAATTCATAATAAATTTTGAAAAGGAGTTCTGAAATTTGTGGAGTAAGTGACTGACGCCAAGTGCTGTTTATCCCTCTTGAGGGAAAATGCCTGACAAAGAGGCCCAAAGCACAAGGATGCAAACAACCTGATTACCAACATTACATGCTTTCCTGGAAAGTTCCCCATCACTCCACCCAGACACTATGCCCACCTTGGAAAAATGTACCAGAACTTAGAAAGTAATTTTATCATTTTCTATTAAAATTTTTTAAATGTTTCTTTAACAGGAGGATATGATTTCTAAAAGAAGAGCTGAACTTCTTTCAGAGAAAGAGAAAAAAAAGAAAGGGGAGGTAAGTGATGAAACTAGTTTAAAAAAAGGACATTCATCACCCATAATCCCAACAGTGTAAAATAAAAAGATGTGTTTAAAAAGTCTTAAAGGAATTACACAGAGTTTATTTAGGATTAGTGAAATTACACATCATGCTCATTTTCTTTATTCTTTTTGGGATGCCACAACTATTTACAATGATCTTTTATTATATTTCTAATCAGAAAAATATGAACACTTTTTTAAGAAAAGAAGGCCTCTAAAGATGTTTAAATAGTCTAATACAAAATATAATAGTGTGTCGAACTATTCTTCTTTTGGATTTTCATCTTTGCTTTTCACACTTCCAGCCAGTGCCACAGAGAGACAGGCTGGGAGCTTGGGAGTGAGGGTAAATAGGAACCAAACTGGGGATTGAACCTGGGGCATTCTACCTCTGAGCTAGACCCCCAGCTCTTTTTTATTTTTTTATTTTGAAACAGCCTTACTAAGTTACCTCACGCTGGCTCAGCCTTCCAAGTACTAGGATTACAAACATGATGACTCGCCTTTTTTTTTTTTTTTTTTTTGCGGTACCGGGGATTGAACCCAGGGGCATTCTACCTCCACGCTACGCCCCCAGACCTATTTTTTATACTTTATTTTGAAACCGGGTCTCACGAAGTTGTGGAGGGCCTCACTAAGTAGAGAGAGAGGGAGAGAGAGAAAGAGAGAGAGAGAGAGAAAAAGAGAGAGAGAGCTAAGGCTGGCCGCGAACCCGGATCCTCTGGTCTCCGCCTCCCAAAGTACTAGGATTACAAGCGTGCACCACCAACACCCGGCATGACTCGCCTTTTTAAAACTAACCGGAAGTCAAATATAAACAAAGTCCTTCCCAGGTTGTCCTCTTTAGATCCTCTAAACACAAATCATTGCCATTACTGGCTGACTTTTTAGCAGCAAATAAAACATTTTAATATTAGAAACCACTTCAGTGTCCCAGTGACTGCTTGCATTAATTTTATAGGAAAACGTCGCCATCTTGTGGACCTTCAAATCTCAGACTGTGACTAAAGAATGTTTACAAAGTAAACCCCAACACTGCCACCCTGGCGCTGATCTCTAGGGAGAAGGCAGGGTTTAGGACCAAAGGCCCTTGTGCAGAGGGCACTTCAGGAGGAAAGAGCAAAGTACGGAGGGATGTATGGGTTGGAGACTGTGATTCAAGACGTTGAAAACCAAACATTTCAGAATCATACCAGAATGAGAGGCAACCTTATTCACTCCACTGTGTAAGAAGGGAATGCAGTGATCTGAATAATGTGCATCTGTGTGAGAAAGCCCTCAGAACTCAGGTCTTTTCTTCTAATTCTTAACATCTTTCTAATAATAAGCACTCTGACTACAGTCTCCATCACTCTCCTGCATAACCACCTACCCAGATACAGCCTCCCCCACCTTTCCCTACTGAGAGAAAGTTGTAACACAGTTCACCCAAAATCTAGTCCTACTCCTCTGAGACCATAAATGTTATGTTTCCTATTTATCCCTGTTTCCTTTTTGTTTGTTTGATTTGGGTTGGGGGATTGGGGATTGAATCCAGGGCCTCATGCATGGTAGGCAGGTGCTTTACCATTGAGCTACGTCCCATCCCTTTTTATTTTGAGACAGGGTCTTGCTAAGTTGCCCAGGCTGGCCTAGAACTTGTGATCCTCTTGCCTCAGCCTCCGAGTCACTGAGATTACAGGCGTCCACCACCAGCCCAGCTCCTCCTTTCTATTTCCCTTTTTGCCCTTTCCAGCCTTCTTTGGATCATACAAATACATTTTAGAAACTATTTTTAATTATCTGTTGGCTTTTTAGTCATACCTTTATGTTTTATTCTTTAATTGGTTGCTCTAGAATTACACATACATTTTGGTTTTCCACAATGTTGTTAGAGTCACTATTATTCCATGTAATATTGTAGAAACATTATAACTGTATTGGTCCATATGTGTTTTAATTTAGAAAAAAATAAGCTCATTTTTACATTTACCCAAAATAACTTCCCAGTTTCTGACTGAAGTGCAATGCTCCAACTGAGAGGAGGAATCCGTGGGGAGAGTGGTGTGGAGGCAGTGCAGGGTGCATACGATAGGGTTCAGTTCTATGCAAAGGGAACATAGCTCTTACAGTCTATGCACACAACTTAGTACCAAGATCCTGCCATGGTCTTTCATAATCATTCATGAATGAATCTTGTTTTTCAAATGGGCTACAGCCTCCTAAAAGGGCAGTGACATTATTAGTACAGTGCTGTATCCCAAGTGACTATAATAACACGATAATAACTATCATTTCCATATATTAACTCATGAAAGCTTATCAAAACCCTGTAATGTAGGTATTTTTATTATTCCAGTTTTTACAGATAAGGAAACTGATCTCATCCCATTTAATGCAGCTAGTTCAGTTTTTTTATACTCTTGGAACTACATTAAATATCATTCCTGAAGACAATCAAAAACATGTAACATTCTGACAACTATGGGCACAAAATAGCATCTAATATCTTCTCTGTTTATTTACTAGGGGATCACTATGTTGTGAGGGTCTTAAAGGTATTAAATTTCTGGGTGCCAAATATGTAAAATCTTAATTGTGTTAGCAGATGCATGTTGCTATAGAATGCCAACTATATGAAGTTATTATAAAATGTTCCAGGTGGTTTGTTAACCATGTCATTTGGCACATATTTTTAAATTTTATTTATTTTGTTACTTTTATTGGTACATTGTAATTATAGTGATATTCAAAGTATACATAAATACATGCACACATCACTTAGTGTATTTCCCTCCATATCCCACCCCTTTCCCTCTTCCACTCTCCCCAAACATGTTAGTCAGATTGGCAGTGATACCTTCATGTTTGATCATAACCTTATTGAACTGTTCCCTTCCTCAATCCTTATTTTCCCCTCTCCACCTCCCTCCCCCATTCTCTTTCCACTGTTTTTACTGGTTTCTCTCCTCATTCCTTTTGTTTCCTGTTTTCTCTCTAGCTTCCTGTCTTGGTCAGGGTTCACTAGATTAACAGAATTCACAGAATGAGTATATGAAAAAGGGGTTTATTAGATCAGCTCACAATGTAGTCCTGAGTTTCGACTGCACGTGAAGAATCAGAGGAATCAGTAGCTGGTCGGGCGGTCTAAGAGCTGGAGCCTTAGGATTGAAGCAACCACCAATTCAGTCCAGTCCAAGATGTGAAGATAAGGAAGCTCTTCGGAGAAACGATGGTGAAGTTTCAGTTCTGGTGAAGTTTCAGTTCGAAGGCTGGAGGCCGACGATCTCAGACGAGAGCAGATGATCAAGAAGCTCTTCAAGGAAACGGCAAAGTTGGAGACCGAGGATCTCAGACGAGAGCAGATGCGTTTTCTTCAGGAAGAGTCACGGCTCCCTCTACACGGCTTTCTCCTTCTTTTATCCAAGTCCTGCACCTATCAGAACCCCGCCACCCACATTTAGGGCAGGACTTCCGGTTCAATCTGCTGTTACACAACCAAAGTCACATGATCTTAGGTGGGTCAAGTTGACAAACCAGACCAACTATCACACTTCCACATTTGAGAGAAAACATTCGACCCTTGATTTTCTGAGACTGGCTGATCTCAGCATAATATTCTCTAGACCATTCATTTTCCTGCAAATGACATAATTTTATTGTTAGTTATGACTGAGTACAATCCCATTGTGTGTATATATCACATTTTCATTATCGATTTATCTGTTGACGGACACCTAGGTTGATTCCATAATTTGGCTATTGTGAATTGTTGGCACATATTTTATATGTATAGTAAAACGGAATATTTTCTTCTTTAGGCTTCTAGAGAAGATGATGATATTAGTGAAGAAGAGCCTGAAGAAGACGAAGATGATATTGACAACATCCTTGAAGAGGAGTTTCCAAAAGATGAGGAAGAGATGAGTGAGGAAGACGAAGAACAGGAAATGGATGCAATTGAGCGCCTGAAAAATGAAGTGGGGGAAAAATTTGAAACAGACGTAAATAATTTACAAATGATACAGGTTGTGACCTTTCCTTCATTTTTTTCATAATTCAAAAAGTAACATTTGAGAATGAAGCAAAAGCAATTTGGTGTATGCCTTATTTCTTTGTAACATTTCAAAAGAAGTGTATATTTGGGGGCTGTATTCCCTAGGATCAGTACCACTTAAGAATCATGAAAAAAAAAAGTCCATAAATACAGAGTAACATGGAAGCCTCGCAGGGGCAAAGTAAGTTTAGCTGTCAGCACACAGCCACTTGGAAGGGGAAAGATATCTGTTTTCTACACTGAAGTAGCCACCAGCAGTGTCTGTGCTATGATTAAACACCACCAGCCTTTTCCCCACTAAATATATTAGGTTTTATGATTTCTCCTATCAGGATGAATTTGAGAAGCTTTTGATACCAATAATCCATGTAAATGGAGCTCGGAAAATCCACATTGTACAGTACATGTTGCATATGAAACTGAAGCCACTGGTGGAAAATCGGGAGAGCATTTTTGAGAAATGTTATCCAATACCAGCACACCTCGCCCAGAAAATGCTCACCTTCACCTACAAGTATATGAGCTCGTTTGGCTATTGGGACCCTGTAAAGGTAATTTCAGCAAATGCATCTGAGAATCATGTTCTTAATTTCTTTTTTTAAATGTGTAGTATTCTTAACTTGCTATAAAAATATTTGGGAATTTGAGATTGAATCACTACAACATTTTTTAAATTACCAAATATGTAATGTAGAGCAAACACCCCCTATCCCACTCCTGAGATTCTTTTTATCCCTAGCATTTACACTGAGCTGTGAATTTCTCTCCAGTCTGAGAACAATGATGTTGGCAATACCACTGACCTGTGATAACTGTCCTGCCAAAGCTCTCAGGGAGAAGCAAGATCACCATACTATTTCACATACACTCTGTCAGGTCCTGGGATGGCTGATACTTGGCCATCTGATGCTGTAAAAAGATGCTCAGGCGCCGGGCGTGGTGGCGCACGCTTGTAATCCCAGTACTTTGGGAGGCGGAGACCGGAGGATCCAGAGTTCGCGGCCAACCTCATCGCGCATGCGCGGGCGCGCGTGATTTATCTCTCCTCTCTCCTCT
>PVJS01042098.1:0-17658 GCA_004027185.1 Glis glis | reverse complement strand
TGCAAAAAAAAAAAAAAAAAAACCAAAGACGACTTGGTAATCATTTTAGATGTGAACATTGCATCTCAATTTCTTCTCTCGTCTTTCCTCTTTTCCCCAAAAACAGTCCTTGCCACTCCTCTATACCGTGAGTGAGGGATCTTTTTAGCAATCCCACTACTGACACCAACAACACTAATTTAGCCTGATAATTGACGTCTTTTATAGTGAGTTGTTTATGTACAGCCATATGACCATACTAAGCACTGAAACCCACAGCTTATCTTGAAAGTCATAAATCCCAAACATATGTGACATGTGTTATAGTATTAAGCAATACTGACTGATAATTACCTTATTTCCCCCAAACAACTTATAGACCAAATGTTGCAAGCATCATCTATCTCAGTTACTATATTCTATAGCTTTAGTCAAGGGCCAGTCTTGTGTTTCTGGCAACTCTGCAGATTAGCATGCCATCAATAAATTCCAATCTGACTGAGTTTAACCTATGTTATACACTAGGAGTCAGAGAATTTTTTCTGTAAGGAAACAGATACTAAATATTTGACTTTGGGGACATATGGTCTCCATTTCAAATGCTAGATTCTGCTGTTGTAGCATGAAAGTAGCTGTAGACGATGCATGGATGAATGAACATGTTTCAATAAAACTTTATGTACAGAATTGGTCAGTGGGTCATAGTGTTCCCCAGAGGGACCCTCACCTTTAGCAGCACCATGGGAGAGAGCCCTGAGTTAAGGTCAAATACCCTTCATTCTGTTTTTTGTTTGTTTGTGCGTTCCTAGAACCAATAAACTGCTGCTTGGGAAAACAGAAGCTCCTGATGCTACTCTAGTTTCATTTATTTAATTATTTTATTAATGCATTACAATTATACATCATAGTGAGGTTCAATGTGATACAGGCACACAGCACTTGATGTGTTTCTCCCCACATCCTATCCCGCTTCGCCCTCCTCCCTCCCTGCACATGTTGGTAGTAATACTTTTACATATTGTATAGCACTATTTGACCTGTGTCCTTCCTTCTTCCTCCCTCCCTCCTAATCCCCTTCCCCTACCGTACAGATCTCTCTCCATATCATTTTAAGTATCTTATGTTTCCTATTTTCTCCACATATGAGATAATACAATCCTTGGCCTTCTGAGGTTGGGTGGTCTCAGCATAGCATTCTTTAGTTCCACACATTTTCCTACAAATGGCCTCTATTTTTAATTCTACTCTCTAAGCACTTCAAAATAAATATGAAATGAGAAAAAGGGAAAGTTAAGAAAATTCTACTAGCACTTTGATATTCAAACCCAAAATAAGGCTAAACACAAAGATATCACTGAAAATATGGTATTTAGAGCAATTCAGTGTTTAAAAATGAAATATATGCATTAAAATCTGCATGTCAGCCTGGCACGGTGGTGCATGCCTATAATCCCAGCAGTTTGGAGGCTGAGACAAGAGGATTGCAGGTTCAAGGATAGACTCATCAACATAGGGAGGCCCTCAGCGACATAGAGAGACCCTGTTTTAAAATAAAAAATAGAAAGGGTTAGGGGTGGAGTTCACAGATAGAATGCCCTTGGGTTCAATCTCACTACCAAAAAAATAACTAAATGTCGAAAATTATGTTAACCATCACATATATTCTTTCACAACTGTATTTTAAAATATTATGTACTGATCAACTTGTATTTTTAAATTTTTTAAAAATGTTAAAATGTATCACATGATAAAGTCAAGTGTAAAAAAAGTAGGATACACAATTACATATGTTACTGTTACTGAATCTTCATTTTGATTCAAGTGGCATATTTTCTTTTCACTACAGGTTTGATCTTCTTATTGAAGACCATCCAAAATCACCCTCGTGAAGTGGGAGGAGATTGTTCACAGGAATGATCGCTTACAGAAGACAGCCTAAGTCTGGAGCTAGTGGGTTCCCAGATTTATTTGCCTCTGAGATTGAAAAACTTGAGCATCCTGTCCTGGTCATGACCACAAATCAGAGGTGAAGGACTCAAAGCCTCAGGTGACTCCAAACCAGGCACTTTAGAAGTGTCCGCTGAGCTTAGCTGAGTCTTCATGGTGCAGAATGAATGAGAGTATAGGAGCACGACAACTTGTTGTTCTAAATTAGGATGAGAAAGCTGTGGAACTTTCCTAAATATAGAAACAGGAGTAATAAAAGTCTTTCATAGCATAGGAATGCAACAAGCAGTGACTAATGTCTTGTGGTTCTTTCTAGGATAATAAAATAGAATGTTTATGGAGCTTGGTATTAAAATGATTTCAGACTATTTCAGAAACATGATCTTGGACAAATCGTTGATACCCTGACAAAAGAGAGATCATTCTCCAAATCAGTAAATCAATCTCCTCCAGATGGTAAGGAATCCTGGTTTCATAAAATAAAGATAGCATCACAGAGCTGAGGAGAGCCCAAGCCTGAACAAGAGGAAGAATGAGGCTTAGCATTTGTAAGATGAGGTTGTGAAATGAGATTGGATGGAAATTTTGTCATTGGAAAATCATCATTTTTTGAGGGGGACAGCATTTTGAATTCTTGTAGAAATCTAAAGTGTCTCCCCCTGACAGGTTTCCAGGTTTCTGCTTGAGAGTTACCACGCAATCTTGGGAGCTAGTCCAGTAGCAGAGGGGATAAATTAGCTGCCCTACACCTCTGAAATTACTGAATGGAAATTCTCCCTTACTTCAGTTATGTCTAGAATCCCTTTAATTCAAGAACAACTTTGAAGTTTGGTAGAATCTTTAGCAAATATTTTACTCCTAGCCAAGGACTGTTTTTGCTGCTGAAAATTATGGAATTCCTAACTTCTGTGGATAAGAAGTCACTGCATCAAAGACATAATAGAAAAGACTCTATTTTCTTAAATGCATAGCCTAGGTCACTTGAAACTTTTGACATGCTCCTAAGAAAAAGAAATGTGGATATTACCATTTATTCATATTAATTTTTTTAAATTATGTTCTCCTATTGACATTTTGTTCATAATTATTGATCAGGGTGGTCTCTAGTGTTCTGGCAATATGTTCAGATCATCAGCAAGATTCAGGAGTAACTTGTCTTTGTGCTAGCCACAAACCATTGGACAACCTTTTTCTCTGGTCGATGGTCACCTCTCATCTTTCAACCAAGTGGCTCTTCCATTTATTACGGGTCTGTTTTGAGTTAATTTTCAGTGAAGGGTAGGCAACTGTGACTATGAGTGTTCTTGCCTGGAGCAAATGACCAACTAGAAAAAAAAAGACATATTATTAATATTATGTAGAAACACCACAGTTTTATTAAGTCATCTATTCTCTTGGCAAAAAAAGAAGAACCTAGTTCAACTATTAGCTATCACCAGATGGAATGGTTGCTACAACAAAAGGAACAAACACCAGTCATTGCAAGTAACCCAGAAGAGCAATTAAGCTCTCTGAAAAAGTTATCTTAATAAATTGCTGGTCATCATATATTTTTGCGTGAAATGTTCAGAATGCTTGTTTTCTATCTATTCCAGTGAATCTTGTCCTTCTTCATTTCTTCTTCTCAATGATGTCTCTAAAATATAATACCAGCAACAACTCAAGCACAAAGTATCAAAAATGAGCTCTTTGTTTTAAAAATACAACATTTGTGCTAATGCTGGCAGGGATTTAAGAGATTTCTGATTTGTTCAGGCCAATGATTTTTCCAGTTACAATATGACTCCACTTATTCATTTATTTTATAAACTGATTCTATATTTATTCTATAAGCAGGGTAAAAATTCAACAAATAGAAATACCTATAGTGTGAAATTAAACACCAATAGTGTTAAAGTTGCCATGTTGGGTACTATAGAGACTCGTTGTCATTCTGTATGATAAAGGACATAATTATTACTATTATTATTGGTTCTTGGGATTAAACCCAGGGGCATTCTACCTCCAGGCTATACCTTCAGCCCTTTTTATTTTGAAACAGGTTCTCACTAGGTTGCTGAGGGCCTCACTAAGTAGCTGAGGCTGGCCGTGACTGAGATCCACCTGTCTCAGCCTCCCAAGTCTTGGGATTATAGGCATAGGACACCACGCCTGGCTAGAACATTATGTTTTAAAAGGGGTGTTACACAATATCTGCCATACCAGGTAGCATATGATCAGTATCACAAAGAGAAACTCTACTGAGATGCTCTGAGAGGAATAAACAAAGAAGGGATTATTTTAAAATGGTCCTGGACAATGAGCAAGATTTCAGTGGATAAGGAGGGCATCTTGGGTAGGCACATAGAGCTGTGATGTAGAAGCAGGACAGTGTATAACCTATTATGAGACTAGCAAGAAAAGCCACTTTGTTTTCTATAGAATAGTAGGAGATAAGCTAGGGTTATATTTTGGTTGATATCTACTCTCTTGTAAAGGGAAGTAAGGAATCCAATTCAACCAGTGGCCACCACAGAAATAGATATTTCATAAACCATTATGATTGATGATGTATAAGGATATGTTTTGAACAAAATCATGAAGAGAATGAAATTTGTCTTTGACCCTCACATTCTATTCCCTTCAGAACCATAATGCTTAAGGCTTAAACTAAAATTCTGGTTAACATCTTCAACTCTTACCTCAGAGAAGTGCTATATGTTTTAATTAGAAATAATAAAACAACTGAGTGTGATGGCACAGGCTTGTAATCCCAGTACCCTGTAGGCTGAGTCAGAAGGATCTCAGGTTCAAGGCCAGCCTCAGCAACTTAGTGAGGCCCTCTGCAATTTGGTAAGACCCTGTTTCCAAATAAAAAGAATAAAATAAAATAGGGCTGGGTTGTAGCTCAGAGGTAGAATGTCCCTGGGTTCAATCCTCAGTACCACAAAAAAAGAAAGAATAAATAAAGGCTAATTAAGAGCAAAACTAGAATTTTAAGCATAAATTAGTAGTTGAAGAACAACTGGAGAAGGTATTAATTAGCCTTCTCTGGTGTTTAAAGTCAGTTACTACATGTAGAATAAACAAAACTCTATTACCTTGAACCTTAAACTTTCAGGTAGAGTTTATTTTTCTTCTATAGCTCTGTACATCTGGGGAGTAAAATTTCTAACTGTACAAAAGATGACAAACCTCATTAAGGGACCAGGTCTAAGTACCTGGTAAGGAGACTAGAGTATTCCCTGCTGGTTGATTAGGCCACATCCATTATTTTTTAATTTGTTTATTTTTTTCATGTAAATTAATATAAATTTAATTAATTTGTTTTTATTTACCTTTATTGGTACATTGTAGTTTCAGATCATACTGTAGTTCAGAGTGATAGTGACATACATGCACATAGCACTTGAACTACTTTTCTCCCTCTCTGTCTCTTTCACAGAGGTTGAAGCCCCCAAAATGATTTATCTAGCCTCCCTTGAAGCTGCAGAGGACTATATCACACCCTTATGGCCAAAGTTACTGGAGCAGAAGTCTGTTAGAGAACTTATGGGAAACTTTTGATTCACTGATTAAAAAAAAAGACAGGCATGATGTTGCTGCTTCATGACTTGAGCATGAACATGATTCCTGGAACATGGGCACTTGTAGTGTGAAAAGATAGATCAGGTCAAGAGAATCGCAGAGACAAGATATCTTTTATCTGCAAGCTGCCAAACCAACATCGACTGCCACATATTTCCTGTTATGTGAGCAAACCTTTTTTATCTAAGCCATGGCTAGTTAAATTTTCTGTAACTTGCAGTGGAAAGTACCAATGATAAAAAGCAAATATCAGAATCAATTGAAATTTTTTCTTTAAATATCTTTGTCTCAGGGTTGAGGTCAGGAGGAAGTAGGAGTAAGGCATAGTTATAGAAAATCATGATGATACAAATCCAATTGCGACAGCTCCCTCCTCAAATACCCTTTCTTCTCTCTGGATAATCTGAGGCTATAGTAATCAAATCATCATTGTATTGGCCTAAAAATAGATATGATAACCAACGGACTAGGAAAGATAGTCCAAAAATATACCCACATATTTATGGTCAATGATTCTTTGTTCTAATTGATCTAGACTGCTATTGAATTGCTCCATTGAATTTTTCATTTCAGTTACAGTATTCTTCAGTGCTATGATTTCTCTCTGGTACTTTTTAAATACTTTTCATCTCTTTGTTGAAACTCTCAGTGTAGTCTCGCATTGCTCTCCTGACCTTGGTGAATATCTTGGTGACCATTATTCTGAATTCTAATTTGTGTCTATATTTCACTAGGGTTGGCTCTGAATACTTATCTTCTTCTTTGACTCATGACACGTTTCCCCATTTCTTCATTTTCCTTGACTATCTGTGTTGGTTTCTGTTCATTACATAAGACAACAGTCTCTTCAGTTGTGTCAGGCTGACCTCATGAAGGGAGAAGGAACTCACTCATCAATTTGACCAGAGATTCTAAGATGCCTCTCAAGTCTTTGTGTTTCCCCATATCATCATGTCTGTTTTTAGTGGTCCCCAGTAGATTAGGATGTGTCAAGTCCTATCGGTATGCCAATATAGGTAAGTAAGGTAGAAGCCAGACCTCCTAGATGTAACCAGAGAGGGGGAGGTGCTATATGTTCATTTCAGTTCCTTCTATCCTCAAGGTAATGCTGAGAGCAGGTGTTTATCTCCTACTCACTCTGCATGAAGCTGGGGAAAAGATGTGTGGCAAATGTCTACACTCCCATTCAGACGGAGCACTTTGGTCCTGGGGGAGGTAGTTCAGCTGTAAGTGGGTGTACTGAATGGCTACCTCTTTGCTTTCTGTGGTGTAGGGAGACTTGAGAATGAAGAATCCATCTACTCTCTGAGTGAGGCAGTTTAGGAAGTAGTCCCTTGTGTGGGAGCTGTAGAAGTTGGGATGCTTGACAAGCTCCTTCCAGAAAGAATCAGTGGGCCTGGATTTATTGCTGAGACAAGCCGAGGTTGAAGGCTTGAGAAGGGTAGGGCTCCTGCTCGGGGTTCCAGAGGTCCAATTGTTTGTCTGCCCCATTGACTCCTAATATAGATTATTTAAAAACCGGGCAATCAAGCCGCAACTGTAAGAGTATGCAGAGAAACCCCTTCTGCAGAGAAACTGGGAGCTATGCATTTCAGCCTCTTCTCTGCACTACTGCCTGGAGGTATAGCCCCAGGAAGTTCTTGTGAACTCATTTAAAACCACCTCTTAGTACTATGCTCTGGGGAGACTCATTTGTGTCTGGTCTCTTCCACCCCCAAAGTTAGTTTTAGGGTGCAATGACTCAAATGAGAGCTATAACAGTTGGGACATTCAATGCATGGGCAAACTCCTAGGAAGAATCTGCAGACCTGCAGGAAGTGCTGAGCTGTTCAGGGTCTAAGAGCTCTGGAGGTTGTTGGCTTGGTTAACTCCCTGATTTAGGCTTCTTAGAAGCTCCATTGTCAGCAGCAACAATTGGCAGAGTATACTGTAAACACTTTCCAGTGAGGAACTGGGAAACCATGCTTTTTTTTTTTTTTTTTGCAGTACCAGGGGCATTCTACCTCCGAGCTACATGCCCCAACCTTTTTTTCTTTTTTACATTTTAAGTACAAATTTTATTTATCTACTTCACAGTCTACTTAGTACAAGTTGTTCTTATGTTCAACTGATGTATTTTTTCTTTTATTTTTTAAATTTATTACATTTATTGGTGCATCGTAGTTATACATTTTGATAAGTGTAGGGTATCAGAAGCATGCATGCACACATTGCTCATTTAGCCCTCCCTCAAATCCCACCCCATTCCCTCCCCCTTCCCTCCTTTCCATGCTCAGCATAGTGATTGACTCTGATAAGTTTGTGTGTACACATCATGTGCATTAGTGTATTTCCCTCTTCCCCCCTCCTGTCTCCCTCAGTTAGGTCACCTTCTTTGCTCAACTAAAGTTTTCTTCTTCTCTGTCTGGGGTTCCCTTCTAAGTCCCATTCTCCCTGGCTTCCACATATTAGGGAGAACGCCTGACTTTTCACTCTTTGTGACTGACTAATCTCACTTAGCATAATGGTCTCCAGTGCCCTCCATTTCCCTGCAAATTATATAGTTTTGTTCTTCTTTATGGCTGCATAAAATTCCATTGTGTACATATCCCATAGTTTTGTGATCCATTCATCTGTTGATGGACACCTTGGCTGGTTCCAAAGTTTGGCAATTGTGAATTGTGCAACTATAAACATAGATACACATGCATTAGTCTGGTAGTTTGGTTTCAGTCTTTTTGGGTAGATGCCTAGAAGTGGTATTGCTGGGTCATATGGTAGGTTCATTCCCATTCTTCTGAGGATCCTCCACACTCTTTTCCAAAGTGGTTACACTAACTTGCAATTCTACCAACAGTGTAGTAGAGTTCCTACTTCTCCACATCCTTGCCAGCATTTGTTGTTGTTTGTGTTTTTAATGATTGCCATTCTAGTTAGGGTTAGGTGAAATCTCAGGGTAGTTTTGATTTGCATCTCTCTGATTGCTAATGATGTTGAACATTTATTCATATATTATGGGCCATTTCTATTCCTTCTTCTATGAAGTGTTTATTTAGTTCACTTGCCCATTTTTTGATTGGGTTATTTGTTTTTTTAGTGGTGATTTTTTAAAATTCTCTGTATATTCTAGATATAAGTCCTCTATCAGAGGAGGAGCTGGCAAAAATCTTCTCCCATTCTGTCGGCTCTCTGTTGAGGTTCTTGATTGTTTCCTTTGGTGCACAAAAGCTCTTTAGTTTAATGCAATCCCACGTATTGATCTTCATCTTAGTTTCCTGTGCCTTTGGGTTCTTGTTGAGGAAGTCTTTACCTGTGCCTATGTGTTAAAGTGTTGGACCTATGCCCTCTTCGAGTAGCTGCAAGGTCTCCGGTCTGATTTCTAGGTCTTTGATCCATCTTGAATTGACTCTTGTACAAGGTGAGAAAGTGGGGTTTATTTCTATTTTTCTTCATATGGTTAGCCAGCTTTTCCAGCACCATTTGTCGAAGAGGCTATCTTTTTACCAGTGGGTGTTTTTAGCCCTTTTGTCAAAAATCAATTGGCTGTAAGTGTGTGGGTTTGTTTTGGGGTCTTCTGTTCTGCTCCATAGGTCTATGTGTCTGCTTTTGTGCCAATACCATGCTGTTTTTATTACTATGGCTTTGTAGTATAGTTTGAAGTCAGGTATTGTAATGCCTCCTGCATGGTTCTTGTTGCTGAGAACTACTTTGGCTATTCTGGGTTTTTTGTTGTTCCAAATGAATTTAAGGACAGATTTTTCTATGTCAGTGAAGAATGACTTTGGTAATTTAATAGGTATTGCATTGAATCTGTAGAGCACTTTTAGAAGAATGGCCATTTTGATGATATTTATTCTGCCTACCCAACAGCATGGGAGATCTTTCCATCTTCTAAGATCCTCTTCAATTTCTTTTTTCAATGTTTTATAGTTTTCCTTGTAGAGGTCTTTTACCTCCTTGGTTAGGTTTATTCCCAAGTATTTAATTGTTTTGGGGGCTATCATGAGTGTAAATGTCTTCTGGATTTCTTTTTCAGTGGACTTATGGTTGGCATACAGAAAAGCTTCTGATTTTTTAAGATTGATTTTGTATCCAGACACTTTGCTGAATTTGTTGATCAGTTCTATGAACCTTTTAGTTGAGTTTGTTGGATCTTCTAAGTATAATATCATGTCGTCTGCAAATAGAGATTGTTTCAGTTCCTCTTTTCCTATTTGTACTCCTTTTATTTCCTTCTCATGCCTTATTGCTCTGGCTAGAGTCTCGAGTACTATATTGAAAAGGAGTGATGACAGCAGACATCCTTGTCTTGTTCCTGTTTTTAAGGGGAACTCTCTAAGTTTTTCCCCATTCAGTATGATGTTGGCTGTGGTCCTATTGTATATTGCCTTTATGATGTTGAGGTATGTTCCTTCTATTCCAATTCTCTGCAGTGTTCTTATGAATAGGTGTTGGATTTTGTCAAACGCTTTTTTAGCATCTATTGAAATGATCCTGTGATTTTTGTCTTTAGTTCTGTTTATGTGGTGGATTACATGGATTGTTTTTCGTATGTTGAACCAGCCTTGCATACCTGGGATGAACCCGACTTGGTCATGATGTATGATTTTCGTGATGTGGTTTTGAATGCGCGTTGCTAGTATTTTGTTTAGAAGTTTTGCATCTAAGTTCATCAATGATATAGGTCTGTAGTTTTCTTTTCTTGAACTGTCTATTTGGTTTTGGTATTAGTGTGATGTTGGCTTCATGGAATGTGTTTGGGAGAGTCCCATTTCTTTCTATTTCATGGAATAGATTAAGGAGTATTGGGATTAGTTCTTCTGTAAAGGTTTTATAAAATTCATGTGGGGAACCATCTGGACCTGGGCTTTTCTTTGATGGTAGGCTCTTTATTGCAGCTTCAATCTCTTTAATTGCTATTGGTCGATTTAAATTTTCTATATCTTCTTGATTCAATTTAGGAAGGTTATATGTGTCTAAAAATTTGTCAATTTTTTCTAGGTTTTCCATTTTGTTGGAGTATAGTTTTTCAAAGTAGTTTCTGATTATCCTCTGAATTTCCATGCTGTCAGGGGTAATATCACCTTTTTCATCTCTTATTTTAGTAATTTGGGCTGATTCTCTCTTTTGCTTAGGTTTGGTTAGATAGATAGTGGTTTATCTATCTTGTTTATTTTTTCAAGGAACCAGCTTTTGGTTTTGTTGATTTTTGTACTTTTTATTCTCTACTTCGTTGATTTCTGCTCTGATTTTAATAATTTCCTGTCGTCTACTAGCTTTGGGGTTAAACTGTTCCTGTTTTTCAAGGGCTTTGAGGAGTGTCATTAGGTTATTTATTTAGTGATTTTCTGTTCTTCTTATGTGGGAACTCAGAGTTATGAATTTTCCTCTTAATACTGCCTTCAGGGTGTCTCAGAGATTTTGATATGTTGTTTCTCTGTTTTCATTTGTTTCTAGGAACTTCTTAATTTCTCCCCTTATTTCTTCTCTGACCCATTCTTCATTCAGCAGTGTGGTGCTCAGTCTCCACGTGTTTATGAGGTTTCTCTGGGTCTTCTTATAGTTGATTTCTAGTTTCATTCCATTATGGTCTGAAAAGACACAGGGCATTATGGCACATTTTTTTTAACTTGCTAGTACTCACTTTGTGGCCTAGGATATGGTCTATTTTAGAGAAAGTTCCATGAGCAGCTGAAAAAAATGTGAATTCAGCTGTAGTTGGGTGGAATATTCTGTATGTGTCTATGAGGTCCATTTGGTTTATGGTGTTCCTTAGGTCTGAGGCATCTTTACTGATCTTTTGTGTTGAAGATCGATCTAGTGGTGTGAGAGGTGTGTTGAAGTCTCCCAATATTATTGTATTGGGATCTATGTGTGATTTAATGTTGCGAAGAGTTTCTTTTATGAAAGTGGTTGCACCTATGTTTGGGGCATAAATGTTGGCTATTGTTATATCCTCTTGCTAGATTGTTCCTTTTACCAGTAAGAAATGACCTTTGTCTCTTCTGATAAGTTTAGGTTTGAAGTCTAT
This sequence comes from Glis glis, assembly GCA_004027185.1. Lineage (NCBI taxonomy): Eukaryota > Metazoa > Chordata > Mammalia > Rodentia > Gliridae > Glis > Glis glis. The sequence goes on along the minus strand of PVJS01042098.1, from coordinate 6,155 downwards.
TTTGTCTGATATCATAATTGCTACTCCTGCTTGTTTTCGAGTTCCGTTAGCGTGGATTACCTTGCTCCACCCCTTCACCTTTAGTTTGTGCGTATCTTTACTTGTAAGGTGTGTTTCTTGCAGGCAGCATATAGATGGATTGTGATTTTTAATCCATTTTGCCACCTTATGTCTTTTGATTGGGGAGTTGAGGCCATTTGTATTCAGCGTGATTATTGAGAGATGGGTTTTCATCCCTAACATTTTGGGATTTAATTTCTGTTTGAGGTAGTGTTTGTTCTTTGCCTAGTTGTTTGATGGAAATCACTGTTTCTCTGGTCCTGGCATTTACTTATTTTTTCTTCTTTGTAATTAATCTCTTTGAGCATTTTCTCTAGTGCTGGTTTGTAAGACATAAAGTCTTTCAGCTTCTGTTTATCATGGAAGGTTTTTATTTCTCCATCAAATTTGATAGATATCTTTGCTGGGTAGACAAATCTTGCTTTCATGACTTGGTTTGGAAGGTCAGGAGTGATTCTTATTGGTTTGCCTCTGAATGTTACTTGCTCTTTTACTCTCGCTGGCCTCTACATTAGTCAGTTTGATTTTTATGTGTCGTGGTAAACCTCTTTTCTGATCCTGTCTATTGGGGGTTCCATATGTATCCTGTACCTGTGTATTAACCTCTCTTTCTATATTTGGAAAATTTTCTAATATTACTTCTCTGAATAGATTATTGATTCCTTTAGTTTCACCTTCTAATCCCTCTTCTATGCCTATTATTCTTAGATTTGCTCTTTTAAGACTGGCTGAGATCTCTTCAATGTCCAATTCATGCTGTTGAATTGTTTTTTCTAAATTATATACTATGTGTTCATTTTTGGAAAGGTCATCTTTTAAGAGTGAGATTCTGTTTTCCATGTGGTCTAGTCTATTGTTGATGGTCTGTATTGATGCCTTCATTTCAATTATTGCATCCTTCACTTCCTTCAGAGCTTCTTTTTGATTCCTGTTCAGGGTGTCGGATTCTTTGCTTATTTGATCCTTCATTACTTTCAGGCTCTCTCTGAATTCTTTTCGGAAATCCTGTATCATTTCCTCTATTGAGTTCTGAATTGTCTTTCTAGCAACCTTTGCACTTCTGAGTTGGCAGGTTCTGTTGTTGTGGTATTGTGTGAGCTCATTGTTTCTTTGCTCTTCTTCCTTTTCATGATTTCAGGTTTCTTATATTTATACCTTTGTTGCTTTTGGTAGCTCTCTCTCACGCACGGTCTCTGTAGGTTTCCTATGTCTAATCTCTCTCCCTTTATAGTTTCTTATCCTGGAGGTAGATAGTTGGTACTAGATGAGCCTTAAAGGTGAATAGGCTTTACTGAATGGTTATTCTCACTTGCTTGGTATAATGTCCATTTTCAGGCACAATTCTTGGTCTCCTTCTGTGATTGGGACCCTTGCTGGTGCCTCTCACTACCTGTGCAGGCGACCAGTGCCACTATTGCCCCTCTCACTGCAAGTGTGGGTCTCCACATTCTCCACTTGGGCTGTCCCTATGTCTCTCTGTGTCTACACCTATGGCAGGTGTCACCAGCAGGGGGCCCTGGGCTTGTGTCTCTCTTTGCCTACAGAACCAGTGGGTGTTGCTTTGCCCCGATTCTGTGCAAACACGGAACTCCACGTTTTCCACAGAGAGGGTTGGTTAGGTCCAATTTTCCCCAGGTACCACAGCTGTATGTCCTGTGGCGATCCCCAGGATCCCCAGGGACTCTATAAGGGCGCTGCAACCCGCGGGCTGCAGTCTGTCCCACCCAAATGTCGCCAGGGACTGTCTGCTTATCCATGCATCTACTACATCCCACAGCAGCCCCCACTCCCACCTCCGCCGTGGCAATCCGCACAGTCTCAGACACCGCGAGTCCCTGTGGCCGCGCTGGGTGGTCTCCCCTGGGGCAGCTCGTTGACTTACGGTCTCATTGAGCACTGCTCTTAATCTTTGGGGGGACGGGCTCAGTCTCTGCTGCAGGTTATGGTTCTGGTCAGGCCTCCGGGCCCTGGGGACTCTGCCAAGTGTGGATCGAACTGCTGCTCGCTTTTGTCACTGCTGCTCTGCAGTGCTGGTTTTAGAAGAGCTACCTCCCTTCTTTGTTGGTGGCCTGCAGAAGCCACAATGCCGGTAGCCGCCAGCGCGGTCTGACCAAGATGGCGCCGCTGCCGCTTCTGCCAACGCAGCAGTTCGGGTCTGTGTCTCACGTGGAGCGAGTCGCTGGTCGCCTTCACTGCTGCTATTCTGCAGCTGCTGGACTCACAGCAGGTCGCTGGTGTCTCTGTTGATCTTGTGTGGAAGCCACAAGGCTTGTAGCCGCCGGTAAGGTCCTGCCAAGATGGCGCCGATCAGCTGCTGTGGCCGCCGTTTGGCGTGTTGAGTGTGGAGGAGCCGCTGCTCGCTTTCGTCTCTGCTGATCCACAGTTGAGCTCACAGCAGGTCTCTGGCTTCTCTGCCGGCGACGTGTGGAGCCGCGATGCCGGTAGTGGCTGGCACGGTCTGGCCAAGATGGCGCTGCCACAGTCCCTTAGGTAAGGCGCTTGGAGCTTTTTACTTTCCTTTGTTTTGTCTTCTGGCTTTGATTTCGTCACATTTCAAACTTTTCGTTGTTTACTTCAAGTTTTTGTTGCTTTTCTTCTCCTGTCGAGAAGTTGCTTTCACGGTGATTGAGATCCAAGTCTCAGAGAGATGGTAGCATGGTATCTCCCTTGGTCACGATCTTGGATTCTCTCCCCCCAGCCTTATTTTGTATTCATTGTTTTGAAACAGGGTCTCACTAAGTTGCAGAGGGCCTCACTAAGTACTTGAGGCAGGCCGTGAATCTGCGATCCTCCTGTCTCAGCCTCCCAAGTACTAGGATTACAAGCATGCACCACCACGCCTAGCAAAACTATGCTTTTTAAGCCCCTTCTATGCACTGCTTCTAGGGTATGTATCCCTGGAAAGAGCTTTCATGCTCACTTAAAACCAACTGTTTGTAAATCATGGTCTGGGTAGACTCAGGTATGCCTAGTTTCATCCAGTTAGAAGATAGATTATGCAGTTCCTCAGGTGGAAGCTGTAAAAGTTAGGGAGCTTGACACATGGACAGATTTCTTTCCAGGAAAAAATCAACAGACCTGGATTTATCACTGGATGAGCGAGGGGAAGGAGCAAGGGGAGAAGGCTCAGGAAGTGTTGGATTCCTGTTCAGGCCCCCAGAGGTCTATTATTTATCTGCCCCATTAACTCCCAATACAGGTTGGTTGGAAGCCAGATTGTCAAGCAGTCTGATGAAAGGCTGGACAGGAAAACTCTTACTGGGAGAAACTGGGACTTGTGAATTTTAGCTGCTTCTCTACATCCCAGGGGTATACGTCCAGGAAGTGCTTGTCCACCCATTCAAAACTACCTCTTTTTCTGTGATCTATAGAAACCAGCAGATATCTAGTCCTTTCTATCCCCAAAGCTAAAAGGTTTAGGATGCATTGCCTGTGGTGGGAGCTGTAAAAGCTGGGATACTTGATGTGTGGTCAACCCTTTTCCAGAAAGAACTGGTAGACCTAGATTTATTATTGGAGTGAGCCAGGGGGAAGGTACAGAGCTTCCATTCAGGATCAAGAGGTCTAGAGTGTGTTTGCCCAGGTAACTGCTCGATGAAGGCTTGTCAGGAGCTCAACAGTCAGCAGCAGCAATGAGTAGAGTGTACTGGTAGAACCCTTTCATGCAGACACTGGAAGATTTGAGTATTAGCTCCTTCACTGTCCTGGTCTCAGGGAATTATACAGGTAAATGGAAGGTCTCACACGCCTTTGTAAAACCGGCTGTTATCTAGGGAGACTCATGGATGCCTCATCCGTTTTGTTGCCAGAGCTAGGTGACTAAAAGCTAAATGATGGGGACCTTGGCGTGAAGGTGCTCCATGTGTGGTCCAAGTCCTTTTCACTTCAGGGAGAAGCTTGTACCGGGGATTGCTTCCCACTGTACAGCACAGGGTGGACTCTGCCCTTGTATGCCTCAGCTGTTTCTACCTGTTCAATGTGCATATTTTCTCAGTCTCCCAGTGCATAGGAGTCTTTCACCTTGTTTCTGACTTTCAGGGGAAATTGATTCCTGTGTAGATGTTAATTAGGCATGTTTGTGAGTGAAGGGAGAGTTGGGAACCATCTATTCTGACATGTTGCTGACATCCTCCAGTTTCATCGTTTCTTATAAATCTAAGCTTACACTTACCATGCATAAAACATCAATCTGACTGCTAAATAAAATGAAAACTTATATTCACACAAAACCTGCACATATATATTTATAACAATTTTATTCATAATCCTTAAGAGCACAAAAAAATCTAAATGTCCTTCAACTAGTGAATGGATCAAGAGGCTCTTTAACCAAACAATAGAATATTCCATAGGGATAAAAGAGAATAGATTATTGATACACATACAAGATAGATGATGCTTGGAATAGCTTGTCTTCATAATGTCCCCTGAGACCTCATGGAGAGTAGGCAGCCATGTTGGAGGCAGGGCTTGGTTGCTGAGGAAGGGTCCCTGGGGCTGTGGCCTTGGGGATTATATATGTCCCTCCTCCCCATGTTCTCTCTCTGGCTTCTGGCCTCTGTGATATGAGAGCAGAGCATTTGTTCTCTCCCTCTCTCTGCTTCTCGCCCTGAGCTCTTTAGACCTGGCCAGACAAGGACTAAACTTTGAAATCTCTAAAACTGTGAGCAAATAGATCTTCCTTCCTCTCACAGAACTGACAGAGCTATGGACTAAAAAAGGTGAGTATTATTGTGTGTGGTCAGGCTTAGTGGGTCACAGCAGGGGAAATGCTGTCTGAAACAATACACAGATGCACTGTACTTTGTGAAATAAGCAGGAATCAAAAGGCTGCATGTGGGATACTCCCATTTGTATAAACATCTGCAAAAGGCAAAAATTTAGATCAGGAAAATGAGAAGAGATAGCCAGTAGAAGAGTGGAAGAAGATTTGGGAAGGGAGATGGAGAAGGGAAAGGAGAGATCTGATGAAGGAAACAGTTCAAGCAATCCTTTGTACATTTATGAAGCAATCAATACCAATCTCAATATTATGGACAGGGAGGAGGAGAAAGTGGGTGGGATCTGGGGGGAAATGCACTGGCTGCTACGTGCATGTATGTTTCTATAGCACTAAGCCTCAATATGATGTGTGATTACAATGCACCAATAAAAGTATATCAAAAAATAAAGAAAACAAACCAGTAGTTATCAGGAACTGGGAATGGAGAAGTAGACCTCAAAGGGATATTGGGAAATTTTTTTCTTTTTATACCAGAACTATTCTACATTGTGATTTTGGTGATGGTTACATAATTGTATGAATTTATCGGAACTGACAGAGCTATGGATGAAAAAAGGTGAATATTACTGTATATAAATTATACCCTAGAAATCTAAAGCAATAAGCTAAAGTCATAAAGCTTCTAGAAGAAACATAAGAAAATACTTTTGAAAATTTTGAGGTAGGCAAAGATCTCTTAGGCTTTGATAGCAGTAACCTTTAAAATATAATGTATTCTGTGTGTGTGTGTGTGTGTGTGTGTGTGTGTGTGTGGTGCTAGGGATTGAACCCAGGGGCATTCTACCTCTGAGCTACACCCCCAGCCCTATTTTATTTTTTATTTGGAAACAGGGTCTCGCTAAATTGCTGAGAGCTTCGCTAAGTTGTTTAGGCTGGCTTTGAACCTGTGATCCTCCTGTCTCAGCCTTCCCAAGTACCAGCATGTGCCACCACACCTGGCTTAAAATATAATGTACTGACTTTGTCAAAATTTAAACTTCCCCTCATCAACTGACATCATTAAGACAAAACTTAGGTAAGCCAAAGACTGAAAGAAAATATACATAACACATTTGCCTGACAAAGGACTTATAATCAAAATATAAAAAATTTCTATAATACAACAATAAAGATAAATGACTCAGTTTCATAAATGAGCAAATGTCTTGAATAAACACTTTATTTTAAAGGATATACAAATGGCCAATAAGCACATGGAAAGTATTCTACATCATCCGTCACCAGAGAAGTGATTTAAAAATAGATAAAATCCAGCCGGGCATGGTGGCGCATGCTTGTAATCCCAGTACTTTGGGAGGCGGAGACCGGAGGA
>PVJS01042097.1:0-17658 GCA_004027185.1 Glis glis | reverse complement strand
ATGCCTAAAACTGGTCATCAGGTAATATGTGTTCCAAGGAAAGAATGACTAGAAAGTTAATGAGTTAGGGTGTTGTTTACAATTTTATTGTCAAACATGTAGTGTGTGACTGGACATCAAAATATCTGAGACATTTGTCATTCTTGGTATGAAATGCACAATGCAGGATTCGACTATTTTTGTGTAAATATAAACACATCCTTGTTTAGTGAGATGTCCCTTAGGTCTAATTCACACTAATGGGAGGTGGTAGGAGGAAGAGGGCAAGGAGGAGTGTAAGGGTAGTTTAAGAGCCTAACTTTGGAACAGGCTTGGTTTGAATCTCAGCCTTGACCCTTAGTAGAAATGTGACCTTGGGAAAAGAATATTTCTCTGGGTTTCATTTTTTTCACATATAAAATGGGGATTGGGATATCTACTCATGGGACAGTTGTAGGGATTAAATGAAACCATGAATGTATGTACCATACTCAGCAAAGGGCAGTATGTCCTGATTAATAGTTGTATAATTAATATTTTTATTATCAGGATTCAATCAATAATATAATTAAAAATAATTGAAATTATTTGTTCTTATCTATTTTAATTATTGGTCAAAATAATATAACAAATGAAAAGAAAATTTATTTATTATTCTGTTCAAGGCAATGTGCAAAGTTCTAAGGTACTAAGATTATTAGAAACGTACTTAGAAATCTTTGTGTCTCTTTATCTTTCATAGACATCCAGGTTTGAATTTTTCCAAAGTCTATCTAATTTTTAAGACATGAATGATTCAGAGTAGCAGTTTATTTTGCGTGCCCTATAAATGATTCACAGATCTAAAATGATCAGAGGATGGACAAACTGAGTCACCACGGGAGTGGGATGAAGCCTGGATTTATGTTGGCTGGCCAGGTCAGCACTCCATAGGTAGAACAGACAGTGCCAACAAGTAGTAGTTTTTTCAGCAAGTACACTGTATGTCCACCTAGAGGCTGGGTTAAGAACATTTGACATTATTTTTGCGAATGTTATTCTTACTAGTCATTAGCTTATCTACTAAGCTTCTAATCACTTCAACTTACCCAAGCATTTTTGTGGAATAAATGAAGTTAGAGTTAGGGAAATAGAAAAAAATCATGTTATACAATAAATATATGGTCACAACCAACTGGAAAAGACTAGTTTTTGGTGTTGGTAAGACTGGCTTACTCCACGGAGAAAAACTCAACTCAATTCATAAGCAAAAACTATGAGGCAAAACAGTGAATGTGTTAAAACTGAGGATTTCTGTTTGAGGAAGGATATTATGGGAGAAGTTGACAGGCAGGTGACAGATCAGAAGATGCTTCAAAGCCTTAAATTGAAAGGAGAGGAATACTGATAAAATCCAGTGAAATTCTGCAACTCACCAAGAAAGATACCACCATTAATACAGTGAAGGGGAAGGAGTACCAATTAAGGAGGCTGTCCTAAAGACCAGCAAGCATGTGACCAGAAGCTCAAGTAGTCCAATAAATGCAAATGAAAAGCTATTATTCCATACCTGTTAAGATTGCAACATTGCAGTTTCCTGATATGGGTAAGGAATCCTGTTGAACCATGGTGGAACTGGGGCTGGGCAGCCACCCTGGAGACTGATCTGGTACCCTTCAAATTAATTCTTCATATTTCTAACACCCAGTAAATTCTATGCCTATGTAAAAGTTCCAAAGAAATATTCACAGGAGACATAGGGGAGCCCATGAGGATGCTCACTAAAGAATCGCTTTTGCTGCACATCTTGGGGACCCCTACTAATGGGTTATCAAGTAGGAGTGGGTGTTCAAGTGTTGCTCAATGAAATAAAATAATGCTGAATGAAAAATATGAGATTTAAAACACAAGACACTTCATATAAATTAAAAATATGTACACACATGCCATTGCACTTTTGCAAATCACATCCAAAGAAACAAGGCACAACAAACATCCTTGAATGGCCACATATGAGAGGGGGGGAAAGGGGCGCACTGTCAGGACGAAAGGGTATAAAACAAAATCCTCCTCCACACTCTACATGTAAGGAGAAAACCCAAGGCTGGTATTTTTAGTATTTAATATATCAGGAAGGAAAGGGGGAAGGAGGAAAATAGAAGAAAGAAGAAGCACACTTAGTCTTACATATCAAGCATTGGGTTTGAAGAACAAATTAAAATAATTGTTCTCAAAACAACCACATTTCTAGCACTCTTTTCAAAATTCCATATAGACCCTCACAGAGATATCTTCTGACAACCCTAATCTCACAACCAAACCAAGCCTCACAAAAAATTTGTTCCTTCCTCTTCATAAAAAGCCCACAAAGAGTGGTTTAGAGTGGTGCCCCTTCCTGAGTTACACTGCGCTCGCCTCCCACAAGGACTTCTCAACTGGCTTTGGAGGTGGTGAAGAATTTAACATTTCTCTACATATCCCATAGGTTCCTAAGCAGATCAAGATGAAATTATTAGTCATGTGGAAGGAAATGAAAACTGACTGAAGTGGCTTTCAGTGATTTATCCAGACATATATTAAACCATTAAATGTAATACTGTGTGAACACACAAATGTGAGCAGAACAGTGGACTTACAATCTCATTGTGGAAGCAAAATATTAACATGAAATAAGAAAAGCAGGCAACACATAATATAAATTCTAAAGGAGACAAATAAATGACTGGTTGTCAAATATTAGTGTACATCAAATTCACCTGGAAGTCCTGTTCAAACAGACTGCTGGGCTCTACCCACCCACCCACGTCTGATTCAGGAGGTACTGGGGGAGTGAGTGGGGGGTTGAGACTCCATTCCCAACCAGTTCCCAAGTGATGCTGATACTGCAGACCCAGCACCACTTTGAGAACACCAGCCATACAGTTACAGGAGGGTCAGATCACAACGACACTGTTAAAGCAGAGAAGAGATTGAGAAATTAGGGAGTGACCTGGTGATGGGATGGGCTGTGGATAACTAGAGAAAGCAGAGTGGGGGAGTGAGGTGGAACACATGGAAATGAGAACACCTAAGCACAGGTGGAGCTGTGTGGGTGGGAAGGACCAACAGCAGGGAGAGTTTGAAAGGCTGGTGACTGGCAGGAAGACTGCAGGAGGGTCTGGACTAGTTCTACTGAAACGCTGTGTAGAGAGGATCAGCATGGACACACTGCTGCCCGAGGGCCTTCCTGTCCCCTCAGTATGCACCTTGTCCAGCTGCCACCTGTGCTTGTGATTCTTCAGGCAGAAAGCTGCAAGAGCTCAGCTAAATGCCTACCAGTGAGGGCTTCTCCCTCCATACTTTCAGATCTCTTATCACAGTTTCAATGAACTCATAACAGTAAAACTAGTTGTATAAAGTGTATTTCTCCTGTTTGTATGTGACAGCTAGGGATGGGATGGATCTCTAGAGTGTTACCCAGCGTACCTCTGCACCATGAATCTCTACAAAGTGCAGGAATTCAGACCAAGCTGGTCAGAGCACAATGAACTCTCCCTGGCTCCTTCTATCACTGTCTTTTAAAATCTAGTGGCAAACCAGGTGTGATGATGCATGCCTGTAAATTTCAGTACTTGGGAGGCTGGGACAGGAGGATTGGAGGTTCAAAGCCAGCTTCATCAACTTAGGGAGGCCATCATCAACTTAGTGAGACCCTGTTTCAAAATAAAAATAAAATAAAATAAAGTAGGGCTGGGGGTGTAGCTTGGAGATAGAATGCACCTGGGTTCAATCTGTAGCACCACATACACACAAAACAAACAACACCAACAACAAAAGCCTAGTGCAAAGGCTATACTGAGCCTTATATTTCTTACTCTTCCACCTCTGAGCAGAGCCAAAGGTGTATCCCGAAAGAAGGCACATGAGAACTAAGTCCTCCCACTCCAAAAAGACAGGAGAGAAGAACACGGGGACTCACGCCTCTGAACACAAATTCCCCAAGGGAGTCGCCCCACTGAGCAACCTAGATTTATAATCATCCACCCTTCCTGTACTAAGGACACAGTTCTGTGATGTCGGAAGAGGAGGAGAGAGCTATGCCTGTTCCCACCCCTGCGCAGAACACGGGTCCTCCTATTGCTATCTGAGAGGATGCCAGCAGGACCACATGGAGTCCGTGTAGAAGAGTGCTGACTGTGGCGCTTGGCACTTAGTGCTTCATAGATGGAACCTCTCATTTCTAAGCTCTTAATGCGGCTCCCTCAGACCTGGGCCCTTAAAACCTGCTTGGGCTCGTTCCTGAAAGTGTGGCACAATGGAAGAAGAGCATCAGCGATCAACATGGTAGCCTAGGACATGGACTGAAATGACGGTGTCAAAAATAGACACAGCAGAGGAGCGTCCAGTTTAGGGCAGAAGAGCTTTATTTTAATTTTTTTTTTCTTTAGAGGAGCTAAGGCTGAGGTGATAAAATTTAAAATGTGGTAATGTATCCAGTGGGCTGATGAACTTTGAATTGGGAGAAGTCAAGATTAAAGGGTTGAACCAAGAGGATAGTGGAAGCTGTGAGGGTTAGGTTTCCTGGGGAAAGGGAGAGAAAGAAGAAAGACATTAAGGGGAGAAAGGAAGCAGAGAGGAGGGAGGGAGGGAGGAAAGGAGGGAGAAGGAGAGGGAGGAGAGAGAGAGGGAGAGGGAGAGGGAGAGGGGGAGAGAGAGAGAGAGAGAGAGAGAGAGAGAGAGAGAGAAACAGGCACCGAGGCTGATGACTGCACAATAGGGATGAACCAAAGAAGACAGAACAGGGACTGAGAAGTTGGGGGAGAGCCAGGAGAATTTAACATTAGGGAGAGGGGAAGAAGAGTTCAAGGACAGTTCCCACTAGTGTCTAGTGTTGCAAAAAGCAGACATGGAAAGGCCATGGGTCTGATGATGAGAAGTCATTATGGCATCAGAAGCCAGGTTTCCAGGGTGGAGTACCATCTGAGAAGATCAAGACCCCTCTGATCACTCTTGTGACCCACTACTCCACGTCAGAACTTGGAGTTCTAGAATAGCGTGCATCAGTTCCTGAACAAGGTGTCTAACTCCAATCAAGTGGAAACCTAGCCTAACCTTTTAAATTCAACTCCCCCTCCCCAATACTGCTAACCTATGTGATTTCCAGTGAAAAGGCAGGTCCTGGCCACAGACATCGGCATCGTTAGCTGCTCTAGATGCACTTCTTGGGCTGACAATGATATTTATGTTTTGATGTGGTTTTTTTCCTCCCCAATTTTGGAAATTCTCTCTAGGTGTTCATCATTGGTGTAAATATTGGGGCAGGAGCCAGATCTTGACTCAGGTTGGACCTGTAGAGAGAAGAGCTCACCTAAGCATGAAAGCCATCACCACCCAGGCCAGCCCTGGGAGGATGAGTCAGGGCGGATCAGGGATGATCATACTGTGTCCTAAGCAGTTAAGAACACTGTGATGTGTGTGTGTGTGTGTGTGTGTGTGTGTGTGAGAGAGAGAGAGAGAGAGAGAGAGAGAGAACCCACACAAACCGTAACCAAGCCAAATACTTCAATTCTCAACCTAATTTACCCACTTTCTCCATCAGAAAAAATCTATAAGGGAAGAGAGAGAGGGCTTTACAGAAGGCTTAGTCAATCATACCCCAAGGGAGGCAAATATCCCAGGCGAGACTGATGAGCAATGAGAAAGACCAGAGGTATATTTAGTCTCTACTGGGAACAGCTTTGAGACACATGACACCTTGAGATGTCAAAATTGTTATTTTTGTGGAAATAAAATCTGCTGCCAAGCTTCTATTTACCAAGACTTCTCATCTTTCAGGAAAAAATAAAGAGAAAAGTGCAAATACTATGAAACAGTCCCATGTTGGGTGGTGGGGGGGTGAAAAAGTGAAAGCCAGGGTGGTCTTGATAAGTTTTCTAGCTCAATAAACAGATGCAGAGGAAGCTTCAAGTTATGTGGCAGAAGACATTCTCCCTAAAGTGGGGTTCCACTGGGGAAGAGGGTGAGAAATGAGAGGATATGGCAAAAGATGGAGTTTTGAGGGTGCCAACTGTCCGTTGTAACAGGGCACTAACCTACTCCCTGTTTTTGTTGTTTTGGGTTTCTTATCCATGTTTATGTCAACAAAAAGTAAGGATATCCTACTCTTGTTTTCTTCCCTATAATCTCTCTTGAGCTAAACAGGACAATATGATCCCCCATTAAACGATCACTTCTCCACTCTTGCTCAGTGAAAACCCTATGATTCTATTTCCCTCTTCTTGATAAAGGTGGGAAATAGGTTTGGGTAGGTAGAAGATGTATGGGAACTATCAGAAGGGTTGACAAAAAAGTCATGGACACCTGCACCAGAGCAGGTGGCCAATACGACCCTATCTTTGCCAGCGATGCCAATTTAGACTGGGGAGCTTGAGGAGAGTTCTTTCCACCCACTCCTTTCTTTCTTCTCCTATCTAGCCACCTCCCTCCGCTGCCAATTTTCAAATCGACACAATGATTAATGACCCAGGCAAGAACTTAATTTCCTGTCCAGTGGTCCGAGGCTGATTTCCAATAAAAGAACTCACTCAAGACAACCATTTCCTCTCTACAGCTTCTAATCTTGTATTCAATTGCAGGCATTCTTCCTTCTCAGTGTGAAAGCCAAATCAATTTTTGAACTTCCATTTGGTGAATATTCCAAAGAATCACAGAATACTAAATGTGGAAGGGACCTTACAGGCAGTGTAACTGAACCTCCTCCTTTCTTGCAATTCAGACAGGCCTGAGGTTGGAGTCTTTGACACACCATTCTGTGGGCACACGGTCAAGCTGCAAGTGAGGAAGAAATTACTATCACTAAAGGATGATGCTTGGGTCCTCGCTGGCCTCATTATGGAGTTACCTTTAATGAAACAGTATATTTTAAACTGGGAACTAATCACCATGGAAGAGTATTTGTGCAATTATGGACTTGGGCAAAACACAAACGAAAACAAGTGTCAGTGAAACCCTTCAGATACAACAACACAATTACTATGTCCAATTACCTGAGGACTCCTTAAATACCCAGAGCAGATGCAATGACCTGTCCTGACTTGAACTACATGTGTCTACCTCTTGCATTTGTTCTCAGAAAGGCTTGATAGATAACTCTGTTGCTTTCTGTGAAATGAATTCTGAAAAGCAGAGGTTCTTAAAGAAGCTAATTACTGCATAATATAATACTTCTTTAGATGCATGATTTCCCAGAGACAATTTCAGTTAACATTCAGGAAATGCTTCCCACATTGAAGCTTAGATGATTTGAAATTCACAAGTGAGGGTATACAAATGGCAAGCAACAGGTTGGGCTGATGGTGGACTGCGGGACAGCAGAGTGGCCACATGAGCAACCGAGTGTGTTGTGGGCAGTGAACACACGCGCTGCAAGTCATGAGAAGATCCCAGCTCGGACTCAGCTAGTCATTAGCTGTGTGCCTTTCCCCATGTGATTCATTCTTTTTGAGGCACAGTTTCCTTATCTGTGAATAACAATAATTAAGGTTTGTGGAGATGTTGTAAAAAATCATATTAAGCACTACGTATGTAAACATCCATCACATTGCCTAGCAAATACTAGTGCTCCATAAGTACTTGTCAAATTTAAGCATCTTAATTTCCTCATTTTATACACAAAACATGCAAATGCAGGGATTTATATAATTTTATTACTAAAGTCAGCATTTAGCGAAGGCTGGTTTGAAAAGGTCAAACTGCACCAGCTCTGATCTATTCCTCACTTGAATGGTCTGTGGACGAAAAACTAAATATGGATCACAGACAGCCACAGAACTTCATGTCAATCTGAACACGGTAATGAGGTGCAGCGTGAAGACTAGAAAAACCATTCAGACCAGATGGGCTCCGCCAACCAGCAGCGAGCCCTTGGGTGGATTATTTAACTTCCCTGAAGCTTACCTTCCTCATCCATAAAGTGAGGCCCTTACCACTGACTTCATAGGTTGTTGTGATTCAGTAATATTAGCAGATGAATGTAAATCAGCTAGTATAATTCCAGATTCAAGGTAAGTGATAAAAAATGGTAACTGGTAAAAATTTGCAGTCCGGAGGTCCTCAGGGAATGCCATTCCTGTTTTCACTTTTGTGTGTGTGTGTGTGTGTGGTGCTGGGGGTTGAAGCCAGGAGCATTCTACCTCTGAGCCACACACACCCAGACCTTTTTATTTTTGAAACAGGGTCTTGCTAGGTTGATGAGAGATTCGCTACACTGATAAGGCTGTCCTCGAACCTGTGATCCTCCTGTCTCAGCCTCCCAAGTACTGGGATTACAGGTGTGTGCCATTACACCTGGCTTGTTTTCACTTAGAGAGCAGTAATGACATCAATTTTTCTACCTACTGCTCAGATTTAAACAACAGACTTGTTGTTTAAATCCAAGGGGAAAATCTGGGAGGGGGGAGTCCAAAACTATAAAGCATTAGATATGGACACCTCTATATTCAAGGCAAAGAATACACTGTACTTTGGTATTGTTTTGGGGAACTCAATCACTGGACAATATGAGTTTTATTTTTTAATGGCCCAGCTATTATAGCTCTAGAAAGTTTGAAAAAGTGCTAGAGTTGGGACTAACAAAGCCACCTGCAATTTCCTTGTGAAAGACCAAAGGGAACTTTGGTTAGAAATTTAAACTTCATCCACAAAGGCAAAAGTAGATGAGACTATCTGATGTACACAGGAAAATTTTTGGAAAAGTTACAGTATGTACGCAAGTGGGGGCAGTTAACACACATTTTGGAACACTACAATTCAGTATGTGTCATACAAGCTTCAAAGTGGTAACTCAGGAAAACTCAGCAGCCGCATGTGCGATTCCCCAGCGTGTCCACTCAAGGGTGAGACTGCAGCCATCCACATTAGTCATAGGAAAGAAGGACGAGCCATGCTTTCATGACCTCTGAGAGCCAATAGATCTACGGTAGAATGTTAAGCTTTTAAAACTGAAATCTTGACCGCACTTAATATGATAATGAGTAGGGATATGAGTCTTTAAAATGGCCAAGAGCTAAAGAGCCAGGAAGTAGTTCCAATGGCTATAGAATCTCTTAGAAGGACACTATTTCCTACTGAAAATTCAATTTGTGCTCCAAGCTCTCCCAGCCTAAAATTAGCGGGTGGTTTGCTCAATCATCACCCCAAGAACTTAGCCAGCCTGCCACTTGTAACTTGGATAGCACTTCTACCCTTGCTGGCTTTCAGAGACAGTGTTTTGAACTTCCTTGGTTGAATGCAAAACACATTAGCTAACTAACCAAACAAGCTGGAAGGAGGCATACCACAAGACCCAGGCTGGCAGAAGGGAGGACTGTGAACACGCTCTCCGGAAGGCCATGGGGCAGTGGGAGGGTGACCCAGGGAATGAAGGAGATGGTTTCTTTAAAGTTTCAATACTTCTTCACCCACAAATATAGTCACTCAAAATGCAGACCTAAAAACGAATGGACTACAAACCTACTGAAATATCCACAACCCCAGAGGGATCAAGTGAGGCATGTTATCTGGTATAATTCTTTTTTTTTTTAATTCCTCCGGCAGGCCAGGTGTGATGGTACACACCTGTATTCCCAGTACGTGGGAGGCCTAGACAGGAGAGTCACAGGTTTGAGGCCAGTGTTAGCAACTTGGTGAGACCCTGTTTCCAAAAAAAAAAAAAATTGGGCTGGGGGTATAGCCCAGAGGTAGAATGCCCCTGGGCTCAACCCCAAGTACCAAAAAAAAAAAATTAAATTATATTAAAATATCCTATTATGAATTCAGGCAGGAAGTCTGTGAATATTGATTCTTATTCATTCATATTCTGTCTCTGTCTCTCTCACTGCGGCCCCCTTCTTTCTTCTTTAGAAACACAGTGCCTGAGGAGATGGAAGGGAGGAAGGAAAGGGCTCAATATAAAGTGAGAAGACCTAGATTCGAACTAGCTACACCATGGTCATCAATTTGGCATGAAATCTAAAGTTGCTCGGTCTTGGTTTCCTCATCTGTAACATGGAAAAGAACCGTGAGGTGCGACTTGTGTGTGTGTGTGTGTGTGTGTGTGTGTGTGCGCGCGCGCTCCAGTTCTGAGTGCTAATGCAAACTGTAAGACAAAATGAAGGAACTGTGATGCTTTCCATACCTCTAAAGCAGCACAAGCTCCTTAACTAATACAAGTAACAAAGGTCTTCCATCTGGATGTTTTGGGTCACTTGACATTTAAGCTCTAGAGGACTGGACTAAAACCTAAACCCGATACAGATGCCAACTCATCTGACCCGTGGCACTCTCCAGCTGTCCTGGAGCAGGCTCATGACATGGGCGAGAACAGCTGGCTTACTTGGAGTGATGGTTAATTTTGTGTCACCTTGACTTGGCCATGGTATCCAGGTATTTGATCAAAACACAATTTGAGATGTCTCTATGAAGTTATATTTTGGAATGGGATTAAGATTTAAATCACTGAACTTTGAGTAAAGCAGTGTCCTCTGTAATATGGGTGGGCTTCATCCAACAGTTGAAGTCCTTAAAAAAAAGGTTAAGGTTCCCCAGGGAAGGAGGAATTCTTCTAATAGATGGCCTTTGAACACAAACTGTAACTCTTCACTTGGTCTCCAGCCTGCTGGCCTGCTCTGCAGATTTTGGATTTACACTTCTATAATCATGTGGGCCAATTCCTTAAAACAAATCCCCCTCCCCATACATAATTGTTTCTGTTTCTTTGGAGAACCCTTTCTGACTAATATACTAGATTTCCTCCTTCTTAATTTTCTTCAATGCTAAACCGTAAAAATTTACTTCACACTGATGTCTGCTCCCACTGCAGTTATGATGTGAATGCTGGTCCGGGGCCACTGATGGGTGGTTGAAGAAGCTTTCCCACTATGCTTCCTTCAGGCCTGCTATGTGAAAAGATTGTCCTATTGCTTCAGGGAAATCTTGGAGGGTAAGATTTCTGTACATACTGGCTTCCCTGCAAGCCTGTAAAATAAAAAAGCACTTGAGCTGCCTTTTGGGGCAAATAAAACTTACAAAATAGCCAGGCATGGTGGTACACTTCTGTAATCCCAGTACTTGGGAGGATGAGACAGGAAGGTTGAGGCCAGCCTCAGCTACTTAGTGAGACCCTCAGCAACTTAGTCAGATCCTGTTTCAAAACTAAAAAGAAAAATAGAGGTGATGGTATAGCTCAGAGGTAGAAAGCTCCTGGGTTCAATCTCCAATACCCAAACCAAACCAAACCAAACCAAACCAAACAAAAACCTTTATAAAATACCGATAGCCCACATTAGTATTTTTGAAGCTACATACCTATGTAGCTTGGACAAAACAGACTGAATTGGAATCTTGGTAGGTTACAATTTTATTTTACGGAAGAATATGGGCTGGGTTGGGCCTATGGGAAGGATTGCTGTCTGGACCATCCTATCCACACCCTCGGCATCACCTAGTACAGACCTGAGTCTCCTAATCTCTTTCTCTTGTCCAGACTGCCTTGGGCCTCCACTGGACAATTTCTCCAGGATGTCTCACAGGCATTAAACATAATCATAATCTCATAAAGTAATGCAAACCCAGAAAGTGTCTCTACCCTCAGGGTGCTGCTCCATGTCTACACCACACAGTGTTATTAGTTCTCTCATCTGAGTATTTCTTGAAGCTGCCCGAGGCTCCATCCCTGTTGCCTAAGTTCTGGCCCTCGACAGTTTTCATCTTTGCACTGAGTCGCAGTCTGGCTCTGTGCTCCAACCGTCCACCACACTGGTGTTGGAGTGGCCACTCTACAATACAAGCTAATCCTATAATCACGGTCCTGGCAAAGATCCTTGAAGATGCCTGGACACAATTCAAAAGCCTGCAGAGATGACAATATCTTTCGAAAGACAGCCGCTTTCCTCCTCTCCAGCGTCACTGCTGCCGCGTCTCATGAAGCCCGCATTCTCTCCTGCACACCGACCTCCACTCTGGGTTCCTCAGGACTGACCCCCTTTTCCTTCTCAGCTTGGCAGGCTGCTGTGCGAGGCACTTAGGGATACAATGGTGAGTGAAACAGTCTTGGCCTCTTAGAGGTTCTACTCAAGTGATCTGGTGACAGGATGAAAATTATTAAACAATCACTTAAAGAAATATGTAGTTACAAGTGGGATAAATGCTATAAAAAAAAGTGCAAAGAGGTCCTGGGAACCAGACCTCATTGAAAGGGCCCAGAAAAAGTAACTTTGACTTGAGACCTCATAGATGAGCAGAGGTCTGGCTGCAGGAACTGAGAGAAAATGGGTCTTATTGGAGTCCAAAAAGTAATGGGGAGAAAAGTGGCCTGTGCTGAAGTCGCCACATGGGCAGAGACTGTCATAGAAAGACTCGGCCCGCTGTTCTGCCTTTCTTTACACAGTCTTTGCAATTTTTAAATGTGTTGTAAAAGCAAAGCATGTTTCTTGCCACAGCTTAACAATAACAAGGAAAATAGATAACAATAGCAACACTTCTGTAGCTAGGTGCTAGGCACTTTCTAAAGCACGTTCATGCAAAGGCACAAAGAGGTAGAGTTTCAGTAACTGCCCAAGGCCATAGGGTGGCAAATGAGAGTGTGATGCAGACCGGAGCAGTTCAGTCCCACAGTCCCTCAAGCTGACACTGCCCCAGCACTGGCCCACCTCCAGTCCCACCCTGTTATAACAGACTGATGGAAAGTACATAGGTTTCTCTGTGCTCAAATATATAAAAACAACTCGACAAGAGAGAATCAAAATATATTGAATTTTTATACATAAGGGAAATTTTAATATTTATCTTAAGAGCTATTAAAAATCACTGGAGTTAAATTTTTTTTAACATGGCAGTAAAGTAGCGATATGATTAGATTCGCGGTATTATTTTCTTCCCAGTAGTGGGGATTGAATGCAGAGGTGCTCTACCACTGAGCTACATCCCTAGCCCTTTTTATTTTATTAATAAAATTTTTTTGGGGGTATTGGGGATTGAACCCAGGGGCATTTTACCTCTGAGATAAACCCTTATTTTTAAATTTTAAAATAAGGTCTTGCTAAGTTGCTGAGGTTCTCACTAAATTGCTGAAGCTGGCTTCCAATCGGTGATCCTCCTGTCTCAGCCTCCTAAGTACTGGAATTATGGGCATGTGCCACTGCGCCTGGTCTTGACTTTTTTTTGTTTTTGTTTTTGAGACAGGGTCTCACTATGTTGCCCAGTCTGGCCCAAACTTTCCATCCTCTTGCCTCAGCCTCCTGAGTGGCTGGGATTACAGGTGTGCACCATCCCGCTGGGTCAGATTTGTGTTTTAAAAATATCCTCATACTATGGCTCCCTAGTGGAGAATGCGGTAGGGAGTGGGTGGAGCAGGGAGAGGTGGATCAGAGCTGATACTGATACCCAGCAACCTGCAGGCAGCCAGCGCAATCCTCTGGGCGAGGACAGTTGTGCAGGTGGAAAAGTGAATGGGTTCCAGACTTATGCAGAGGATACTGCATCAGGAATCAGTGGTAAAATCCATGTCATAGGAGGGAGGGCCTCGAGGCGGATGCTGAGCTCTGGCCATGCAGTGAGATGGACAGTGCTGTTCTGCAGTCCAGCAGAGAACTGGTCTGGTTGGCATAAGCTGAGTTTGAAGGGCACTTGAGACTGGGCATTATATTAGTTATTACTATTTGCCAAGAGCCTACTATGCATGCTACATTGAAGAAGCATCATTTCTATCCACTCCAAAACCCTCTTTGAAGTTGGTACTACCATTATCTCCACTTTACAGATAAAGAAAACAAGGCTTAGAGTTTAAGCAACTCGCTTGCCGTCTCGGACAGGAAGCAGCAGAGTCCTGAGGCACATTTGTCATCAGTGGCTCTCCTGGGTAACTGTACTTCCTCGAAGCTGGCCCTCCTCCACTCTGCTGCTGCACATGCTCACTGGGTCAAGCCATTCCCACCTGAACCCTCCTTGGTACAGTGCGCAGAACCTTTTGTGATCTAGGCTTTGCCAACCTGTCCTGTGGCTTTTCATTGGAATGGTAGACACATGGGGCTTCTGGGAAAGGCAATGCCTCTGTGACATCCTACCCTCCTCTACTTGCTCCCTGTGCTTCCCTATATCTGAGCTCACTGTGGATGCAACATCCATTTCACTCTCACAATCACTCGTGCAAAATTGTTTGATTGTCTTTGTCTCTCCAACAGACCAAAGCTCCCTGAGGCCAGTCTGTTTTGAATCCACAAATCCCCCAGTACATACTAATCCAAAGGAGAATAATTGAATAAAATACACTTCTAAATGTCTGTTGAATAAATGAAGCAAGTGCTTCACGAACAAACTCTTAGGAGACTTTGTAGGAAAGAAAGGGAGATTCTCCTTTTTGATATCCAAAGCCCATTGACCCACTATATCTGCAACTTCCTTTGCCCCATCTATGCATTTTACTAAACAATTTGGTAGATATTTGTATTAAACAATTTGGTAGATATTATCATTCCTGATTTGTGGATGTGATTATTTGAGCTGAAACAGGGTAGGATTTGCTCGAAGGCTTGAAGGGGCAGGAACACCACAGCTGAGTCTCTGAAAGTCAGCCCACTCTATAAAAATGTTGCTAACTTATTTTATCAACGGCTCTATCTCCAACTCACTTTAACCAAACTTTGAAGTTTATTAGTAATTTTCTGCTATATAACACATAAATTAAGAAAATTATTTTCACTTTCAGAAGACTCACTGTCTAGAAAATGCCAGAAGTTGGCAAAATATGATATAAACAGGAGGGAAGGCAGGGAATGAAAAAGCACCATCTCTGAGAACCTCCGAGTGATTTCTTTCTTTTTTTTTTTGCGGTACTGGGGATTGAACGCAGGGGTGTTCTATCTCCGTGCTACACCCCCGGCCCTATTTTTTGTACTTTATTTTGAAACTGGGTCTCACGAAGTTGCAGAGGGCCTTGCTAAGGAGAGAGAGAGAGAGACAGAGAGAGAGCTGAGGCTGGCCGCGAACCCAGATCCTCCGGTCTCCACCTCCCAAAGTACTGGGATTACAAGCGTGCGCCACCATGCCTGGCTGTTCCGAGTGATTTCTGAAAGCCATGGGAGAACTTTTATTTTTGTACTAGAGATTGAAACCAGGGGCATTCTACATCCAAGCTATACTTCTAGCCCTATTTTATTTTTTATTTTGAAACAGGGTCTCACTAAGTTACCAAGGTGGCCTCGAACCTGTGATCCTCCTGTCTCAGCCTCCCAAGTACTGGGATTACAGGAGAGGGCCACCATGTCCAGCTACAAGAGTATTTTAAACCAAGCTACTTAAAAGAAAATGAACAAAATTTGTATTTACTATCATCAATCCTATATATTCCTGATTATGATATATTTTAATACAGCATAGTACCATTTGCCTAATATGCATTTACAGCAACTTCACAGGAAACAGTGGTTGCCATCTTTAGCAGTATCTAGAACCATCTGAGCAGCCACAATGCACATCCAAGTGTCAGCAAGCCACCCACTGCTGGCAGCCTGACGGCAGCAGCCAGGATATTCACAGGCACTTCCCACTCCCAGCTCTCCGCCCTGCCTGAGTACAGAGGGCAGCTGCCTGCCTGGTCCCCCACACCCTCCCTACAAGCTTCTCCGTCCATCCCCTCCTGAACACACTGGCAATCTTCAGACCACCCCCTGCTTTGTTTTTGCCAAGGCTCAGACCTCCAGGGAGCTGTGTACATCTTACTCTGGTCTCCTCGCGTCCTACCTTGGAGGAAGTCCTAGAGATGTCCGCCTCTGTAACTGGCATTAACACCGCCTCTGCACTATTCTCACAGACCTGTGCTGCCACCCTCGTTCCACCCCAGTCCCCAACTGTCAGACTGTTTCTTCTGGATCGGATATCTGTTTGGACCCAGATACTCACCTGGGCTTAGACTGAACAGGCTGTATTCCTGTGGAGGCCTGGTTCTGTACTGCTGGCCTCTTCCCTAAAATTTAGCAGCTCAGAAAGTTTCTCAATATTAGGGCTAATACTGACCAGTAACTTCATTTCCATGGAGGCTTGGCAATGCACACCATCCTACTGGGAGCCAATGCGGGCAACTGACACATGTAAAGATCAAGATGATGCATGGGGGCGCACACCTGTAATCCTGGTACTTGGGAGGCGGAGACAGGAGGATTGCAGGTTTGTGGCCAGCCC
The DNA here is from genome assembly GCA_004027185.1 of Glis glis. NCBI lineage: Eukaryota > Metazoa > Chordata > Mammalia > Rodentia > Gliridae > Glis > Glis glis. The sequence continues at coordinate 1,509 of PVJS01042097.1, read as the reverse complement.
CAGCAACTTAGTGAGGCCCTCAACAACTTAGTGAGACCCTGTTTCAAAATAAAAAACAAAATTGGGCTGGGGGTATAGCTAAGAGGTACAGTCTCTCTCTCTCTCTCTCTCTCTCTCTCTCTCTCTCTCTGTCTCTCTCACACACACACACACACACACACACACACACACACGCACACACACATATACACGATGCATGGATGTTCCGATATTTAAGGCATAAAACATTACAAACACAGAAATTATCAATGATTATGTATAATCAGGCTAAATGGGAAAAAAGCAACTGCTCACTATGCTGAGTAAATAGTAAGTTGCTATATCTAGAAATGCCTAATTACTTGAATAATATTTTAGAAATTAAATGATATGAGTAAAATATTAAGCATTAAAGATTTCTAGTGTAAAAAGCATTTTCAAAATAAAACACTGTCAAATGATAAAACATATGCATATATTTACACATAAATTTGTAATAATGAAGTGACGGATCAGAAAGCTAATGAATAGTCTGTCTATAATAAAATAGCCTCAACTGGGCGTGGTGGCACACCCCTGTAATTCCAATACTTAGGAGGCTGAGCTAGGAGAATTGCAGGTTCGAGACCAATCTTAGCAACTTAGCAGGACCCTTAGCAACTTAGATCCCATTCAAAATAAAAAGGGCTGGGGTGTAGCTTGGAGGTAGAATGTCCCTGGGCTCAATCCCCAATGCCAAAAAAAAAGAATATAGTTTATAAGCAAACTAGACAAGTAAAATTTATGATCAAGTAAAATATATGCAGAAAACACTGCACTCTTGATTATCCAGGGGACAGAAAACCACAAACTTTTCATTTTGTGAAAAGGATAAAATGACTACATGAATAACTAGAAAACCATTGTTAGGAATTCAATATTACCACCAGAGCATTGGAAATCTTTTCCACAATCATATTTCATCTAGTTCTATAGTTGAAATCTAAATCAAAACTGTAGCCTGGTAAAAAATTTTAACCATCTCAATAGCAATATCACTCAATAATAACATAGTAGGACAGAAAATTTATGATATCAAAGAAGACAAATGACAAATTAATTCCAGTGAATCATCACTGAGTTCTTCAAGTAGACAAAAGAATATGAAAGCTTTCTTTTCTCTATGACCTTGATAAGACATTCACAATTTGGTTAGACTGGAAATGGGCATAAGAAATGCCAGTTTCTGGTCAAATCTGCCCAAATAAGCAAATGCTTATTTGACTCTTAAGATGAAAAGCAAATGACATATTTCCAGCTGGGATTCACATTAAGATGATGAAAATGACATCCGGGGCAATTTGACCTGGGTCTGAGATGTGGGAGATGATGGCAGTGTTGGTCAGAGGAAGGGTCCAGCAGCCCAAAGCTAATGGCCTGTGGTACAGCTGTTACTCAATTGTCTACAGGCTGGGTATGCTTTTCATGAAGACTACACAAAGTCTATTGTATTCTATGCCCTGGGCTGGCTTTATTTTAACTCTGACCTGA
>PVJS01042096.1:0-17659 GCA_004027185.1 Glis glis | reverse complement strand
CTGAGAGAGAGAGAGAGAGAGAGAGAGAGAGAGAGAGAGAGACAGGGAGAGAGAGAGAGAAAGGGAGAGAGAGAGAGAGAGAGACCCAGCGAGCTGAGGCTGGCTGCGAACCCGGATCCTCTGGTCTCCGCCTCCCAAAGTACTGGGATTACAAGCGTGCGCCACCACGCCCGGCTCTATTATTTTTGTTATGAATACTTTATGACATTTTGTGCTCCCTGACTTGGGAATCCAGCCCATTCTCTTTTTAACAATTGGGACTCTCAAGACATCTAATTCAGGTTCCATGAAATGACAACTTCTATTTTACATTATGAGGAAGAAATCAAAGCTTCTTTTTTTAAAAACACAATGAGAGTCAGGTGTGGTGGTACACGCCTGCAATCCCAGTACTTAGGAGGCTGAGACAAGAGGATCACAGGTTCGAGGACAGCCTCAGCAATGTAGCAAGACTCTCAGCAACCTAGCAAGACCCTGTTTCAAAATAAAAAAATAAAAAATAAAAATAGGGCTGGGGGTGTAGCTCCGAGGTAGAATGCCCCTGCGTTCAATCTCCAGTACCACAAAAAACAAACAAAACAAAAACAATGAGGACGTTCCTCAGTCCTCCTCCTTCTCCAATGATGCCCAGAGAGTGAGGTTAGTCTGCGGAGGTTTTGCTGCCTGGTAGGAGCCCTTCAATTCACAGGGGGCCAACCACCTGGAGCCAGCCTGGCCTTGCCTCTCTGGTCCCCACAGAGCAGCAGCAGCAGGCCTCCCAGCTAAGATCCTTGCCTCCTTTCCCCGAATTGCTTGCTGCCATCTGCTGGCCACATCGAGTAAAAATAAGCATCACATTGATGTTTCCCAAGTTTGTAACTGAGGCTCCAAATGTTTCCCAGCAAAGCTTCCGGGTGTTCAGGGGCCTCCCCGGGTCAGTGTTAGCAGAGGGGCCTGCGTGATATTCCTAAGCAAGGTGCCCAGGCAAAGGTCCTCACTGGTCATAGGGAAACTCTCAAACCATTGTCCCTAAATTAATTCTCCTCCCATCCTACAAATGTGCCATTTTATCTTCAGCCACACTAACAGCTTGCACAAGACTCCTATTCCCATGTTAATCATCTACTTAATTTTTCGGGGGGGTGGGAGGGGTGGTTTCCTATGGAAAAACCACAGGAGCATTACAAAGAATTTCCTTATCGCCTTCCTCCACTGATGACCCCACTGAGATTTTTCCAGTTGTCTCTGAAGCTCCTTTATAGCAGAGGATCCAGTCCAGGGCCATATGTTGTTCCAGTATCTTCCAATTTGGAACATTCCTCACACTTTCCTTGACATTCATAATGTAGAACATTCCTCAATTTGAGTTTATCTGATGTGGGCTCATAAAACTCAGTTTATACATTTTTGGCTAAAATATAACGTGTAACATGCTGTCTCTCTTTTTCCCCCCCTAGTACTGGAGATTGAACCCATGGGAATTCTACCTCTGAGCTACAACTCCGGTTTTAAAAAAATTAAAAATAATTTTTTTAAACAGGTCTTGCTAAGTTGCTGAGAATCTCACTAAGTTGCTGAGGCTGGTCTTGAACCCATGATCCTCCTGTCTCAGCCTCCCAATACTGGGATTACAGGCATATGCCACCACTCCTGGCTGGTCAATTGTTTTTTGGGGGCCACACCTTAGTGAGTCTGCATTGTCTGCGTTCCTTCCCATGGGGGCTCTGCAGAGGGTTTAGCTTTCTGGATCTCTGCTTCAGGTCCTTCCCAATCCATCCCACCTGCTCATCTCTATCTAACTACCTGACATAAGGACCCTTGTAATTAAGTCAGACCCACCTGAATAGTCTCTCCATCTCAAGATCCCTAACACCAGCAAAGTCCCTTTTGCCATGTTAGGTAACATGTTCTCAGGTTCTGGGTAACAGGACTTGGACATCTTCGAGGGCCTATCATTCTGCCTACCACTGTAGTTAATAAACAGTTTGGGTGGAGATACTTTGAGACTGGAAATTCCAATCACTTATCCCACATTAGCAAACGAGTTTTAGCATCCATCGATGCTTCTTGCCTCATTATCACTATAATTATTATTGGTGCCAAAGGGTGGTTTTCTAAATTCTATCATTTCTTCTCCATTTATTAGTTGACTTTCTGATATAAAGATGAACTTTTCTTCTCATTTGCTAACTTATTTATGTCAGTTAGACTCATGGGATCCTTATTTGGTTCAATAGATTATGATCCATGACTATTGGCTTTTATTTTGATGTTCAGATTGTGTAATCTGGGTTAGTAATTTGGGAACTCCTTCAAGATTTTTTTTTTTTTTTGCGGTACCAGGGATTGAACCCAGGGGCATTTTACCTCTGAGCTACACCCCCAGCCCTATTTTTTATACTTTATTTTGAAACCGGGTCTCACGAAGTTGCGGAGGGCCTCACTAAGTAGCTGAGGCTGGCCGCGAACCCGGATCCTCCGGTCTCTGCCTCCCAAGTACTGGGATTACAAGCGTGCGCCACCACGCCCGGCTTCCTTCAAGATTTATATTTATTTTTTATTTTTATTTTTTGTGGTACTGGGGATTGAACCCAGTACCACAAAAAATGCCAGGGGCATTCTACCTCAGAGCTACAGCCCTAGCCCTTCTCTTATTTTTTGTATTGAAACAGGGTCTTGCTAGGTTGCTGACAGTCTCACTCAATTACTGAGGCTGTCCTCGAACCTGCAATCCTCCTGTCTCACCCTCCCAAGTGCTGGGATTACAGGCTTATGCCACCACACCTGGCTTCCTTCAAGGTTTTGTGTCTTTTTCACAAAGCAGAGATGTTTCCACAGGACGTAGCATCTATATGAAAAACAAAACAAAACAACAAAAACCTAACATTTGGCTCTGGGCTGAGTGACTTTGCCTTCCCCAAATGTTAAACTGCCCTCCCAGGGAAAGGTAAAAACAAAACTAAAACCCCTGCCTTTTGGAAGGTACCTAAAGCCAATTAATATTTCTGAACTCTAGTCGCCCCTACCAGCCTTTCCCAGGAATAAAACTCTGTCCTTTGTCCTGAGAGCCAGCCTGACACTCTCGGTCAGTGCTGTGCCCCCCTTCTGCTAGATCAAGAAGTCCTAATAAGCCGAGTTCACTTTCATGGAGAGAAGTGGGCAGACCATGGTGCCAAGGCCCGGGCAGTAGGTGTGCTCGGTCCTCATTGGCATGGCTGCTCCCAGTGCCTTTCCACTGACAGACCTAGGAAATATATATATGAACACACACACACACACACACACACACACACACACACACACACAGAGCTCTATTTTTCTATTTGTATATATTGAAAACCAAGTGTTCATAACAATATCTCCAGTACCAATTCCGCTTCCAAGGGTTTCTTCTTCCTATATTTCTGCCTTCCTGTGAGAAAACTGGCTCCCATTTACCTTCAGTATATTTACTTAGTTGCTCAGTCTTCCAGCATCTCTTTCCCTGCAGGACCATTGCGTCTTCCGGTGCAGCTGCAGTTCCTGCTCAGGCCTGTCCTCTCCACTCTGGCTGCCTGACTTGCTTCGCCCTGCCTAAGGGCAAAGGAAAGAAGGAAGAAAGGAAGGGAGGGAGGGAGGGAGGGAAAGGAATAGCTGCATGTTGTTTTTCCAGGGAAAGGAAGGAGAGGAAAGAGAGATGATCACGTACGTTTTTAATGGACCTCCTACCACTATGCAGTGAATAGTTTTATTTTTTGTGGCACTGGGAATTGAACCCAGGAGCTACAACCCCAGCCCTACTTTTTATTCTTTATTTTAAAACAGGGTCTCACTAAGTAGCTGAGGCTGGCCGCGAACCCGGATCCTCTGGTCTCAGCCTCCCAAGTACTGAGATTACAAGCGGGTGCCACCACGCCTGGCGTGAATAGTTTTATAGTTATATTTTCCACTAAAATTTAAACTTCAAGAAGACAATGACCATATCTACCTTGCTTATTGAGTATTGGACCCCCAGTGTATATCGCAATGCCTAGAACATAGTAGATACTTAGCTTTTTCTTTCTTTTTAAATAAACAAGTGTAAAGCAATAATAGTAACAGAACTATTGAACAATGAATAACACAACGCAACTACACAATTCCAGTACTTAACATCCAAATCATCCTTTTTTTACCAGAAACGAATTTTGGGAGGAGGTGGGTACTGGGGATTGATCCCAGATTCATTCTACCTCCAGGCTATACCTCCAGCCCTTTTTTATTTTATTTTATTTTATTTTATTTTGAAACAAGGTCTTGCTAAATTGCTGAAGCTGGCCTCAAACCTGTGATCCTCCTGTCTCTGCTTCCCAAGTACTAGGATTATAGGTGTGCACCACCATACCTGCCTCCAGAAACCAAATTTTGATACCTTTTTAAAAATGTTTTACCTTTCAGTTGAGTGTCTTGGGTAAAGAAATATTCTCACTTATTGAGCTTTTGTTGTTATTAAAGATTTCCTTGGTTTTGGAATACAAGATTGTTTAAAACATGCTTTTTTAAGCTAAGAATTTCAATATAAACTTGTACTTCAAGACTATTCCAGTCATCACTGTCCTCCAGTGTTTGGGAGAAGTGGTGTTGGCCACTGCCTTAGAACCATAGTTCTTATTCCTTGGTGCTACAACAAATACCATAGACTGGGTAATTTGTAAACAACAGAAATTTATTTTTATTTTTATGTATTTATTTGAGGTGCTAGGGATCAAACAACAGGAATGTATTACTGACAGCTGTGAAGCTGGGAAACAAGATCGGTGTTCCCGCAGGCTCTGCGTCTGGTAAGGGCTGCTCTGCTGCATAGACAGCACCCTGTAGCGGTGTCCTCACACAGTGCAAGGGACAAACAGGCCCCCCCTTGCAGAAGGGCACTGACCACTTTCCAGATTTCCCGCCTCTCCATACCTCCACCCTGGGGACTGGCTTTTTACACATACTTTTTGGAAGGACACAAACGTTCAGACCATAGAAGCCACAGAGGCAAGATGATAGACCACTCCAGAGCTCTGCTGTGAGAAACAACTGTTACCCTGCCTCGCAGTGTAGCAACAAAATGCCACCCTTGCAGCGGCTTCCAGGCCTGTCTCATCTCTCTTCTACAAGCACTTTAAAAAAAATTAGCTATAATTATTTGCCCCCAGCTTCTGACAGCAAATGTCAAAGCCAGTCTTTACTGTCTCCCCTCCCCCCCTCTTTTTTTTTTTCCTGGTACACATCAAGTCCTAATGCATTTGTGCTTTCTTCAAATAAAAGGCATCCTTTTCAGCAACTGATGGAAATAAACAGCTGGACTCTTTCAGAGGACGCATTAGGAAGTGACGGGACATGCCGAAACACAGCTGCCGCGGGCGGAAAGTGGCTGCTCAGCACAAAGGGCTGTAACTTCAGGCACAAAGAGCCTGCTTTTCCCTCCCTCAGAAAACCTGTCTCTCGGGGGTCGTGTGGGTTCAGGGGGAAAGAATGGTACATGCTGCCTCCCTGAAGTTACAGCACCGGCCAGCAGCTGGTGGGGCCGCGCAGGAGCTCACAAGCTGCTTTCCTGCCTCTCGGCCTCTCACTGGTCCCTGTGGTGAGGCTGAGTGACCCCGCCCCACCCTGCTCTCCTACCCCAACATCCTTAGCTACAGCCCAGGCTTCCTGGCTCTGTGGACCCAGAAAAGGTAAATGATTTGGGCTACTACTAACTCCAGATCCTGGAGAAAGCAAAGATTGACCTCCCCACTTTTTTTGTTTTTCCCTTGGTGGTACTGGGGATTGAACCCAGGATTGAACCTCTGAGCTACACCTTCAGCCCTTTTAATTTATTTTTTATTTATTTTTGCTAAGTTACCGCATGCTGGCCTCTAACCTGTGATTCTCCTGTCTCAGCCTCCCAAGTACTGGAATTAGAGGCGAGCACCACCCTGCCCATCTCTGACCTCCCCACTTCTACCTGTTCCGTCTATAGCCAGACTCCCTAAGTCAGTGATCTCAACATGGGCTGCCCTTAGAATAATCTAGAACCATTTTAATGACAATATCAATGCCCAGGAGCCACCACTGAAGCTTCTGGTTTAATTGGTTTAGATGGTTTAGGCATGAGGCCACTTAAAAGAGTCCATGTTGGTGCATGCCTGTAATCCTAGTACTTGGGAGGCTGAGATAGGAGGATCACAAGTTCGAGGCCAGCCTCAGCAACATAGCAAGACCCTGTTTCAAAATTTTAAAAATAATAATAAAATTAAAAGGGCTGGGGGCATAGGATGCTCCTGGGTTCCATCCCCTGTCAGTACCAAAAACAAAAAGAGTCTTGGTGATTCCTTTGTGTGTCCAAGGCCCACTGTCCCCACCCTTGATCCTCATCCAGGCTTGTGAGTGCAAAGCCAAGACCGCCTGGAGTCTGAGTTCTCCCTTCAGCCGTAGGCATGCACCAGAACTGTCAAGGGAGCTCCCTAAATTCTCAGGGCGGCCATTCCCCAGGTGAATTACAACGCAATCTCTGGGGGCGGGCCCCAGGAGCTGCATTGTTTTAAAGCTCCTAAGGTGATTCAAATGGGTGATCAAGTCTGAGAGCCATGAGCCAGCATGTCGCCACAGCGGCTTCTGAGATGGAGCCTCTCAAGCGCCCTGGGCGGAAGGACCAGCTTTGAGTTCTTTTCTTTTCAACTACTGATTCTTTCCTGGCGTACACATTTGTAAAATACAGTAAAAATAAGTCACTAGAAAAATGAGATGAAAAAGCAGACATATGAAATATAAGCTTTGAGCCGGGCGTGTAATCCCAGTACTTGGGAGGTGGAGACTGGAGGATCCGGGTTCGCGGCCAGCCTCAGCTACTTAGTGAGCCCTCCGCAACTTCGTGAGACCCGGTTTCAAAATAAAGTATAAAATATAGGGCTGGTGGTGTAGCTCAGAGGTAGAAAGCCCCTCGGTTCAATCCCCGGTACCGCAAAAAAAAAAAAAAAAAAATACAAGCTTCGGACATTCTTTGTTGTTTTGTTGGTACTGGGAATTGAACCCAGGGGCATTTTACCTCCAAGCTAAATCCCCAGCCCTATTTATTTATTTATTTATTTATTTATTTTTATTTATTTTCTTATGGTACTGGTGACTGAACCCAGGGGTATTCTGCCTCCGAGCTACACCCCCGGCCCTATTTTATTTTTTATTTGGAAACAGGGTATCGCTAGGTTGCTGAGGACCTCACTAAGTTGATGAGGCTGGCCTCAAACCTGCGATCCTTCTATCTCAGTCTCCCAAGTACTGAAATTACAGGCATGGGCCACCATGCCTGGCTTATCACTAAATTGCCGTGGCTGGTCTTGAACCTGCAATCCTCCTGTCTCAGCCTCCCAAGTACTGGGATTATAGGCATGCACCACCATGCCCCACTAGGTATTTTCATTATTAGATTCAAAGACACAAAATTTCTATTAAAATTTTTAAGTAGTCTCAATTTCTGTACTTAACTTGTGACCTGTTAACAGTTTGCAAACAAGCGCTGTTCCTGTGCTACATGTGGAGTAACACCATCTGAGAAACCCCTCATGGGAAATATAAATAGATGTGTGTGCTGGTAGTGGTGGTGGTGGTGGTGGTGGTGGGGTCAAACAGATTTGATAAATACAGCAGAGTGTGTGCTAGACTGGGATAAAGGGCCCTAGGCTATATAGGGCTCTGAGAAGTTCTGAAGTAACAAAACCATTTAGCTTCATTCAACCCACTGTTTCCCAATTTTGTAGGATGGGGACATCCCCAAAACCCTCTTTGCACTTATCTAGAGTATAATCTGTTTAACAGTTTATTCTTGGCCTGATGAAGCATGTTGACTCACCAAATAGAGAAATTCATCTTTGCAGAGTCATTCCCGCATTGCCCTATGCCCAACTGTGCCTCACTCCCCTGTGGCTGGAATCTCAGTGACTGGCATTAGCAGGCACCCCACGACCAGGCTAGAGTCCTCCTCTTCCTCTCCCTTGACATCTTGACAGTTGTCCAGTCCGCTAGCTCTTCCTTTAAAGGTGCCCAGGACAGCGCACTCACGCCCCTGGGCACTACCTGGCTCAGGTACAATTATATGTCATCGTTTCTCTCTTAGTGCAAGCACCCTCCTTACTGGTCTCCCTGTCCCTTGATGCATCCACCCTCTCCCATAGACCCTTCACAATTGAAGCGGGTTAGTTTCGGACCACCGACCAGACAGAAGACACCGAGCTGGTTCAGAAAGCGCTTTATTCTGCAGACCAACCCAGCCGGGGCCAACTCCCTAGCAAGAGAGCAGCCCCGAACTCTGGTTGCATACAGCTTTTAAAGGAAAAAACCACATCCTTGTTTTTGCAGAGCAAGCAAGCGTGAATTTATAGAAGCTGGACACCTGCGTTATGCGTTATGCTTGGCTGATGCGTACAACTGCAACTTCCCGTTGACCTGGCTGTTGCCATGTCCCCCTTTTGTTTAATGCTTGGAATGAAAAAGTACAGGGTGTTTGTAACATTTTCAACAACTTTTACTATAACAAAGGTGGGGTGATTTTGACCTGTTTGATTTGGGCCTTACACAATGAATCCAGGCAATCTTTCTAAAATTCAAGTATCTTTTTTTTTTTTTTTAATGTGGTACCAGGGATTGAACCTAGGGGCGTTCTGCCTCTGAGCTACACCTCCAACCCATTCTATTTTTTATTTTGAAACAGGATCTCCCTAAGTTACTAGGCACTGGCCTCAAACCTGTGATCCTCCTGTCTCAGCCTCCCAAGTGCTGGGATTACAGGCGTGCGCCTGACTAAAATTCAAATCTGAACATGTCCCTCCACTGCCTACAACTCTTTGGCTGCCCTTCGTCTTCAGTGTCTTTACCCTGACAATGCTGTTAGGACCTCCTCTGCCTCCCCTCTAGCCTCAGCTTTCGGCACTCCATTTTGTTAAATACACGAAAGCTTCCTCCAGCTGCCCCCACCTCCCTCGCTCACCCTGCCCTCTTGGCCACAGGTCCCTCCCTGGGAAGCTCTCCCTACCCACCCAGCCCAGGATTGGTGTCCTTCTGGAATCCCTCAGGACCCCTTGGCGCACATATTGTGCTGTGATTGGCTATTGACCCTGCCAGTGGGCTCCTCTAGTTGGGCTCCTTCAAGACAGGGTTTATCTTGTCTTTGTTGTTCTATCCTTAGCACCTGCTACCCTGCCTAGGGCGAATGAGGTAAGCAACGCATACTTGTTGAGTGAATGGGTTAATGAACAAGCAAACTAATTCCAGGCTGTCCTATGCCTGAACCCCAGGGGCCCCAGAAGATCCCTGAAGAGCACTTTAATATCTCAGAGTCCCCAGTTCCATCCTGCACTTTCCTTCCAAACCTCCTCACCATCAGTCCAACCACCCAAGGCTCTCCATTTTCCCTTCCCCAGAATTCTGACTCTTCACTCTGCTCCTTCAGCCTGGCACCTCTGTTGAACCATCTGCCTGGCTTGTAGTTCATATTTTGCTGTTTGGGGAAGCTGCTTCTCAAATCATTCTCAGAATCATAGTTCACATCCTTAGTATCACCTGGAGGGGGGTCCCCATTTCCCAATCCTAGACCAGCAATTTGAGCTCCCACCTACTTATACTCCTCCAGGCCAGGTGGCACTGGCCAGTGCAGAGGAGGGCTTTCTGAAACTTTGGGTTTTGTAGACCTGCTGGATTGCTTCCTCTCTGCTTGCCCCTCAGTACTCCTTCTCCATCCTTCTCAGTTCTGCCCTCTGGAGCATACCAGCTTCCTTGCACTGTGATATACTGCTGGATTTAGCTAAGCAGACACCAGCAGGAGATTAGTGGTCACAGGAAAGAGATGTCTGGAACATCTTTGTTCCTTTCTGCTGGGCTGGGGTTTTGGTAGTGCCTGAATTCCTTTAGAACCACAGCTCTCAGTCTACTTTTCCTAGCTTCTAGTGACCACTATTCTACTCTCTACTTCTATGCAATCAAGCTTTTAAGATTCCACAGATGAGAGGGAACATGTGGTATTTGTCTTTCTGTGTCTGGCTTATTTCTCTCTGGGTTTACCCATGTTGCAGAGAGAGTACTTTGATAACTCCTAGGTTATTTGCCATGGTTTGGCCCCATCACACTCTTTTTTTCTTTGAGCTCACTGTCAACTTAAACCTTAAGTGATAGATGTGGTCTGACTGTAGCCAACTGGGAAGTCAGGATGGGTGGTGGTGGTACAGCTTAGGAAACATCACTGGGAGGTGTTTCTGCTTAAGCAAAGGGGCTGCAGGGAGTCAGTTTAAGTGGTAATGATGGCATCTTAGCAAAAGAAAGGGCAGAACAGGCTTCAGGTAGAAAATGTTGCAGGCGTTTTACAACACACCCCCAAGAGAGCACCCTTGGTGCCCAAAAGGTTAAGTAAATAAGAGTCCTGGAGTTCTCAAACTGAGGCTGTCAAGGGAGAAGAGATGATTCTGAGAAGAGTCGGAGTAGTTCTCAATGGGGGAGAGAAAGGGACTCAGCTCAGGACTGGCGGGGTCCTTGGCTTACATGATGGGAAAGAATTTCAGCACAAGCCAGTCAGAGACATAGACAGAGATTTATTTAGGAGAGCAAGAAACATACATTCAAGGGAGAATGTGGGCCATCCTGGCTTTTCTTTCTTTCTTTTTTCTTTTTTGGTGTGTGAGGTACTGGGGATTGAACCTATTCTACCTCTGAGCTACACCCCCAGCACTATTTTAGTTTTTATTTTGAAACAGGATTTCACTACATTGCAGAAGGCATCGTTAAATTGCTGAGGTTGGCCATGAACCTGTGATCCTCCTTTCTCAGCCTTCAAAGTACTATGATTAGGAGCATGTACCACCGCACCCTGATTCCTGGCTCTTCTTTTAAAGAAAGCTTAGTGAGGGGTGGATGGGTGGGGATGTATGTGAGGATGACATCAGTCTGGTAATCACAAGAGGGTGTAAGGTGGTCTGGTTACCTTCCTCACCCCTGTTGTATCTCCATTGTCTGATTGATAGATATCTGTTTTGCTTAAAGTATTAAACTATTGACAAGATAGTTCACAGTGCCTAAGGGAATTATCACAGTGAGTGAAATTCCAGTATGGTCATCTGGTCACCTTCCTGATTCTTGGTGTAGTCTCTGTTGCCTGATCAATAGATAACACTCCTACTAAAACTGTTCATTAGTGGGATAATTAATAGTTCTCAAGGTACTTATAACAAGTGAATGAATAAAGATTTGTAAATTTCTCAGAAACTTGGGAATGGCAGGCTTGGTGAGTGAGGAAACTTAGCACAGGGAATTCATATTAAAGTTACATTTCCTTCTTTCTACCTATTTCTTTTATTTCTGCTCTCCTACCTTGACTCGTTCTTGTATTTTAAACAGCAAGAGACCCTACTTGGCTGTTGTGTCTGCTGGGAGCCCTTGCAGGCAACTAGGGCAGAGTTAAAATACACATCTGTTTACCACTGACATCTCCGGGTTAAGCAAATGAAAACATGAGCCTTTGAACACAGAAAGACAAATTTCTCGCTCCTGAAATTCTCTGTTCCCAAAAGCCCAAAGTGATCAAAATTAGTCCTTTACTTTGTCACTTATTTGTTCCCTAATATGAGTGGGAAATCTGGGTTTTATATATTTTTTGAGCTTCCTTACACGTGTGTCTTTTAAAAAATTAAATGCTATTTTTTCTTTTTGTAGAAGTTTTTAAAAGAGAGAAAATATGACAGAAATAAAAATCACCTTTAATCTTATCATTCATAGCTAACCAGTAACTGCATTTTAATGTATGATATATTTTTCATGTGCTCTGGAGAATTTGGAATATGGCAGTGTCTGGTCCACAGCACCCAGAGAACATGTGGACGGTGTCCCAAGTCCCCCTCATGGGTTGTGCCGGGTCCCACTCCCTTCGATGTCCTCTGTGAGTTAGGGTTCCACATAAGATTTTTAGTGGGATAAACAAAGCCGATGATAACAAGGCATGAAAACTGTCAACATCTTCATTTTTAATGGCTTCATAGTGTATAGATAGGTCATAATGTGTTAAATCCACTCAAAACTGGACAAGTTCTATCTTCATGGAGCCATCTGGGAGGGGACAGTAAAAGATATCAGTTTGAGAATTTCAAACACTCTCCCAATAAACCTCCATGACATTTATTTTACCAGAATCCAATTCTAAATCCTCCAATTCCCTGATCTGCCTTCAAATGGTCAGTTCTGAAATACTTTAGTTTCCTTCCCCATCAAATATGTTATTAAATTCATCTCCATGAAGAATAACCACTTGAGACAAAAGTAATGACATTTAATGAATATTTGTACCTTTTTGCTCCTCCCAATGGCTTCAGAACTGTGGATGAACCCTTATGCTTCTTCCAAAGATGGAGAATACATTACTCCAAGGTAAATGAAACATGGGTAGTTGGGAATTTTTTTTCTGTCCTAATTATAGAACAAAGTTCTTGATGCCAGTGATATTTCTATATTGTAAGTTTAGCTACAAAGAAAATGAACACCCTGTGTTCTACTATTTCCCGAGCTCATGTCATTTTGTGTTCTCTGATGGTGAAGTTATTATCAAATATGTACCATCATGAGACAGGCATGGTGGTGCACACTTGTAATCCTAGTACTTGGGAGGCTGAAACAGAAAGATCACAGGTTCAAGGCCAGCCTCAGCAACTTAGCAAGGCCCTCAGCAACATAGTGAGATCCTGTTTCAAAATAAAATAGGGCTAGGGGGAAAGCTTGGATTTAGAACGCCTCTGGGTTCAATCCCCAGTACTACCAAAAAAAAAAAAAAAAAGAAAGAAAGAAAGAAAAAAAAGTGAGCAGAAACTACTCTTCTGGAAGGTAGTGAAGCCTGAGGAGTCAAGGGAGGAGGAAGAGAAAGAGGAGATCATGGCGCCGGGTCAGGACGCTGCCCCTTCCCTCTACACAAACCGCTATGCCTGCTACAAGCTCCGCTGCACAGCCTTCTCCAGCCCTGATCTGAGGTGTAAGCGTCCTGTTTTCCAGGCCTTTCTAGTGGAGAGCGTGTTATCTGCAGAGGGATAACTTTCAGTTCTTCCCTTTTCTTTTCTGAAGTGGCAATTTCCCGATTCATGATTCTAGCTTTAGCAGTTCTGCTTCTACTCATAATTGTGTAGAGACATTTTAAAGCTTTAATTCATTTTTGGAATACTAGTTTGTTCCCCTTTAATAGTTCATGTCAGACACCTATTAACATTTCTTAAAAATTTATAAAACAATTCTGAGCTGTCAGGGAAAAAAAGCCTCTTTAAAATTCAGATTATTAACGCTCTGCCTTGTTCTCCATGGAAATGTGTTTTCTATCAGTCGCCGGTGTCACAAAACTATTTGTATAAGGTTTAATATTCAGAAAGTAATTTTATAGTTTTACATGTGGGAAATGTTTTCCTACGCTCTCTGATCTTAAATATGCTGTCTGTCAACCTCTTCTGTCTGTTATGTTTTCCTTTATCTTGGACCCTTCTTACTGTCATTCATCTGTAGGAGCTGGTGACAACTGCCTATGGGACACAAGGCAGCAGTATGGGCAGGGGATAAGAGCATTCTGTTTTGCAATTAGAGAGGCCTGGGTCTGAGCCTCAGGGCAGCCTCTTCCTAGCCCCGTGACTGTGAGTGAGTACACATCTCCTGAGCCTCAGATTTCACAACTTCTAAATGGAGCCATAATACATACCTCAGAGGTAAAGGTCCAGATGAATTCCTGACCATGAGCCATAGGAATTGCTTGTTAAGTTATAGCTACACACACACACATGCGCGCGCACACACACACACACACACACGCACACATCTTTTTGACAGAGTGGCAAGGGTACTGTTTGTACTTTAATTTTTTCATGGCAGAATGAGTAGAGAGCCAAATGATAAAGGATAAAGGCTGGTGAGCTGAGGTGCTGGGACCAGCAGCCCTCCCTGACTTCCAGCTGAAGATGGATCAGGGATTCTAAAGAGGGATTGAAAATGAACTAATCAGGGCCAAGATTTAAAGACCAATCAGGGTCCAGGTCTAAGGACCAATCAGAGGAGTTGCCAGGATATATAAGCTAGCCTCCCAAGAAGCAAAGAGAGCGGAGAACAGCACAAGCAGAGTGCAGCGACCAGCAGACAGAGAAGTGGAGCATCGGCTGCAAGCAGACAGCGAAGAGCGGCGGTGGTGGCAGTGGCAGTAAGAGTGACAAGCAACGCTTAAGAGCTGTAACGCCAGGAAAGCAGAGCAGTGCAACAGCGATCCCCCGGTGCCTCCTTGGCAGCAGCGGTAGCGGAGGCCCAGTGTGACCATCGCGGCCTGGCGGCCCTTTCCAGACCCCTCCCCTGTGTTGGAGTCCTATTGTCTTTCCCTGTTTCCACCCATTAAACATGGCACCCTGATTCCTAAGTTAAATTCTTTTGGCTCTTGGACACGAGAGCTGAGGTAAGCTATGGGTCTGGGGCTGAGACATCCTTGCCCCAGCCCGACCCGTAGTGGTCCCTGACTCAGAACAACTGAGAAGATGGAGTTTGGGCATGGAAGTCAACAAGACTTTTTATCTTCATCTATGGCATTGGAAATAGAATAGATTGGTAGAAATCATGGGTATTAAATAAAAGCTTATCAAGTAAATAATATGAAATGTGTTACAAGATATCATTAGACATTGTTATAAGCTGAAGGCTTCTGTTTCCCCCAAATTCATGTGTCGAATCCTAACCTCCAACGTGATGGTGTGAGGAGATGAAGGCCTTTGGGAGGTAATTAAATCAGGAAGGTGGAGCCCTCATGAATGAGATTAATGCCTTTATAAGAAGAGACTTGAAGCCGGATGTGGTGACACATGCCTGTAATCCCAGTACTTGGGAGACTGAGACAGTAGGATTGCAGGTCCCAGGCCAGACTCAGCAATGCAGTGAGACTCTCAACAACCTAGTGAGACTCTGTTTCAAAACAAAAAATAAAAAAATGGTTGGGTTGTAGCTCAGAAGTAGAATGCCCCTGGGTTCAATCCCCAGTAACTAATACACACACACACACACACACACACACACACACACACACGAAGCCGGGCACAGTGGTGCACACCTGTAATCCCAGTACTTGGGAGGTTGAGACAGGAGGATCACAGATTCAAGGGCAGCCTGGCAACTTAGCAAAACCCTGTCTCAAAATAAAAAAATAAAATAAAAAAGGGCTGGGGATGTAGCTCAGTGGTAGTGTTCCCCTGGGTTCAATCACCAGTACTGCAAAAACAAAAGCAAAACAAAACAACAACAACAAACCAAACAGAAGAGACAGGAGGACTTGCCCCACCCACCTCTGAAGAGTGAGGATGCAATGAGAAGACACTTTCTGAGGAAGTGGACCCTCCCCTGACATGTTTCCGCTGGTCCTTTGATCTTGGACTCCCAGCCTGGAGAACCGTGAGAAATAAATGTTGGTTAAGCCACCCAGACTATGGTATTCTATTATTGCAGCTTGAATTGACAGACATTGTGAAGATTACTCCTCATCCTCTTTCATTTATAAGTACCCTTAGTTAAGTACACATCAGATTGCAACAAGGCATGATAAAAGTGTGGTTAATAAACAATGACAATTTCTGCACATCTACCATATGCAGAGGAGAATATAAGAAATGTGAGCTAATGTCTGCTGGTGCAGTGGATGGAGGGCCCCTGGACATGGAGTCAAAATCCTGGCTCTGTGCCGACTGGCTCCAGGATCTTGGATGAACAGTTTAAACTTTCCTCAGCAGTGAACTAGGGATAAGAGTAAATTCCTCATGAAGTGGATGTAAAAGTCCCAAGCCCTATGCCTGGCCCATGGAGAGTTCTCCTTCCTCCACAGAGCGGACAGGTTTTGTCAGGATAAATAAGCAGAAAGAAAAGATCAAGATGCTAGGTTGCCAAACGTAATCAGGGCAGAGAGGGAGAGACAGGCGTGCTCAGAACAGCGAGTGAGGCTCTCGGAGAAGAAGCCTGACCGAGTACAGCAAGATATCGCCAGTAAACCCAGAAATCCACCCTGTTTGCCACCCCTAAATGAAGGAGGGGCCTAGAGCTTCCTAAGAGCCCGGCTGCATCCAGAGCCCTGTCTGATTGCTGCCAGCTAGAGGGACTCAGGTTATGACTCCTAAGCAGCAGGCTGCCTGGGGCGCCATTCTTCAGTTTCCTCTTCAGAATGCCAGGAAGCAGAATAGAGTCGGGATCAAGAGGGAAGGCCTCATTCCATTTCTTTCCAGGCTGTGAAACTGGAGGAGTCCTGCCTGCTGTTGCCCAGTCTTAAAACCAGGACCTCGTTCTCGTCTTCAACAGTTATATTTCAAGTTTCAAAAAGCAAGCGAGGGTGCTTCAAAACAAAACAAACCTCCTGTCTCCTGTAGTCTGATAAATTCCCCATTCTTCCCTGCTCTGGAACCTAAAATAAGTTTGTTATTCCGCAGGGGAATCTCACTGGTAAATCACAATGTCCCTGAAGCTCAAACAGAGCCGTCCCCTCTCCTGGTGAACTTTGTTATCCCTGCACTGCATTCAAATCTCCATTTCACTTTCCCCTTCTCTCTAATTGCAGCCAAAGGAAAAGCTCATGGGAGGAAGAACAGTTCTGAGAAGCAGATTGAGGACAAAGTTGGGCTTTTGAATCTAAGTAGCGAGTGTTTACACTCCTGCCCTCTGCGAATGGCTCCTGAAGCCACAAATGGATTTCTAGCCTCGAATTACTCTCTGATACAGCAAGACAGCTCTGTTCCACGGCACCAAAAAGAGAGAACTGTGGTCACATCTTCCCTTTCCTCCAGAGAACGAAAAACTGAATTAAAAAGGAAAATACCAACTGGGTGTGGTGGTGCATAACTGTAATCCCAGTACTTGGGAGGCTGAGAAAGAGGATCGTAGGTTCAAGGCCAGCCTCAGCAACATAGCAAGGCCCTCCACAACTTAGCAAAACCCTGTTTCAAAATTAAAAATAAAACTGGGCTGAGGTTGTAGCTTGAAGGTACAACACCCCTGGGTTTCATCCCAGGAGAGGAGAAAAAGGAGAAAGGAGGAGGGGGAGGAGGAAGGAGAGGAGGAGAAGGAGGAGAAAGAGGAAGAGGAGGAGGAGGAGGAGGAGGAGGAGGAAATACCCCTAAGTGTGCACTTGCCCGCCCTGACATGCCATGCAGGCTAATCAATAGCTGATCAACATCCTCAGTTAAGGCAACATGAGTCATAGCAGCAAGGCACAGCTGTCCCTGTCTCCGGAACACTGGGAGTGGGCAAGGGGTACTGAGGAAGCCCATTCACTGGAGCTCCCAGGATTCCCAACATAAGGACTTCCTGAGCAACGTGCAGGTGGAGAAGGAACATGAAATCCTGCTACTTGGAATAGCTGAAGGGAAGCGGGACAGCAACATCAAAAGTGAAAGGGTGCCGGGCGTGGTGGCACACGCTTGTAATCCCAGTACTTTGGGAGGCAGAGACTGGAGGATCCGGGTTCGCGGCCAGCCTCAGCTCTCTCCCTCTCTCTCTCTCTCTTTCTTTCTCTCGCTCTCTCTCTCTCTACCTAGTGAGGCCCTCTGCAACTTCGTGAGACCCGGTTTCAAAAATAAAGTATAAAAAAAATAGGGCCGGGGGCGTAGCGCGGAGGTAGAACGCCCCTGCGTTCAATCCCTGGTACTGCAAAAAAAAAAAAAAAAAAAAAAAAAAAAAAGGA
>PVJS01042095.1:0-17658 GCA_004027185.1 Glis glis | reverse complement strand
TCCATGGAATTACTGTCATAAACAAGGTG
The DNA here is from genome assembly GCA_004027185.1 of Glis glis. NCBI lineage: Eukaryota > Metazoa > Chordata > Mammalia > Rodentia > Gliridae > Glis > Glis glis. Next base: position 17,629 of record PVJS01042095.1, on the reverse strand, counting down.
TATATATGAGATTATGCCAACATCATTCTCAGTGCTACATGTGGGGGGGAGGCGGGGGGGAGGTGGGGGGGAGGGACACCAAGAGCTGTGTGCATGTATGTTAACACCAAACTGATACTCATTGTGATGTGAGACTACAATGCACCAATAAAAACATGAAAAAAAAATTTACAACATGAAAAAAAAAATTATGAGCAACTTTAATAGTCCATAAACTATCTACTCAATGATGATGATAATAATAATAATAATAAATAACTATGTGTAGTACTGGGGATTGCACCCAGGGGTGCTCCACCACTGAGCCACATCCCCAGCCCTTTTTATTTTTCAATTTGAGACATAATCTTGCTAAGTTGCCATGGCTGACCTACAACTTGTGATTCCCCTTTCTCAGCCTTTCAAGTATTGAGATTACAGGCATGCACCACCGTACCTGGCTCTTTTTCTTTGAACCAGGGTGTATCTCATTGATTCTGGCCTCTATGTTAGTGAGCTTGGTGTGTTAGTCAGGAATATTAATTGCAAATATTAGAATCCACTGTAAATAATTTCATCAGAAAGGAATTTATTAAGAAATATAGAGAGTTCAAAGAACATCAGAGGCATTTCAAGAGGGAGACTTCAGGCAAGATTGCTGCTGTCTTTATGATTAGAAGCCATGATCAGAAGCTCTGATTCAGGAAAGTACTTATGTAGGGTCTGGGTCAACATCCTCACTGTTAATCCAAGATAACTGACCACACAACTTAGAGGAAGGAAGATTTATTTGCTCACAGTTTTTTTGGAGATCTTGGGGTTCAGTCCCTTTAAGGCCGTTGTCTGAAGAGTTCAGGGAATGGTGGTGGGAAGCAGAGAGAGAGAGAGAGAGAGAGAGGAAGAGAGAGAAAGAGAGAGAGGAGCATGGGCTTTTCTCTTACATCATAGAGGCCAGAAGCAAGACAGCCAGCAAGCAAGGGGGAATTCAAAGACAAAAGCACAATCCCTAAGGCCACACCCCCAGGTGAGGCAGGACCCCCAGCTTTGTCCTTAAAACTATTTTTGGCTAGAAGCAAAATAAAAAGAATAAAGCTTCTTCACAGTCTCCCTCAGACATAAATAAAGCAGAGTCACCCTAGACAACTTGAGTATGACCCAGCACAGGCTCTCTCAAATATAAACAAAGCAGTGATAAAAAGAAAAAATATAATAATTAATATAATGATCGATTGCTTAGTCTGGTTCTGTCATCATGCTTACGCTAGGAAACACACATCTCATGCTTACCCCTACACTCCAAACATTAAGTGACAAAATGTATAAATGAGCCTGTATGTTCTGTGTTTGGGCTCAGACTGGAAGCTTTGCTTGCTGACCCTTCACTAGTGAATAAAGCAACCTGTTCTTCCTATCTCCGGCCACTGTCTCTTATCTCCGGGGACCCAGTTTTCCTGCAACATAGGGTCCCACCTTTTCCAGCTACACCCCACCAGCCTGGGTTTCCACCCAGTAAATTCATCACAATGGCTTTTTCTACTGATGAGATTATAACCCTTGTGCCTTAATTATATCAACCCTGAACATGAATACATGAGCTTTTAAGGGGAAATTCTATATCTAACCATAACCTGGCCCCTGAAGAGCTTATGCCCATTTCAGAATGCAAAATGCATTTAGTTCATCTCCAAGACTTCCCATAGTCTCAACAGTTCCGGCATCACTCAAAAGTTCCAAAGTACAAACTCTCCTCTATGACTCAAGGTAAACTGTTGGCTGTGAGCCCCTTTAAAATAAAAACAAAAGACAAGTTACATGCATCCAATGCACAGTGGCACAGAATAAACATTTGCATTCCAAAAGGGAGGAATAGGGCCACAGAAAGTAGGAATGGGACCAAAACAGTATTGAAATCCAGCAGGGCAAGCATTTCTGCCATCTGGTCATAAGGTCATAAGGTCAGTAGTGATGCCCCATTTCTGCCATCTGGGGCACATGGTGGTGAGATGTGATCTCTAAGGGGCCTTAACCACTTGTCCCTGTGGCCTGGTTGATGGCAATTTGTGATATACTAACTCTTCCAGCCTGGCTCCATGCCTCACAGCTTGCACCCTTTACTCCTTTCTTTGCTATCATTCCATGTTTCTGGCATTTCTAAATCTCAGGGGTTTCCCTTGCAACCTTGGCTTCACCCTCATAGCTTTACAGATTGCCCAATTTGGACCTACTTGCAGAGATTATGACCTTGCTACACCTGGCTTCCAAGGCCTTCCTTTGAAATCTGGGAGGAAGACTTCATGACTCCCTTTTTCTAGCAAAGCCAGCATTATGTTAGTACCTGAGTTGACCACCAGAAGGACTGGGTTCTTTTTAATCACTGCTGCTGGACCTGTCTCAATCCTGGCTGCTGCTGTATTTAGAAACTACAAGTGGTTAGTTTTACTATACTGCTAAATTCAATTCTGGCTTTATTGAGTTTTGAAAGAGATTATATCAAGTGAGTTCTATGTTTGGGCAATTATTGAGGTGTGTGTGTAATTTGTATGTTGTGGGTGGAAGTGTGCACACATGCACATGCACACAGGGTCATACCTGTGTGCGTTTTCTTATAAATGGCCCTTTCTGTTTAATAGTATACACACAAACACACACTTGTATATTTGTTGAGCCTCAGAAGACCACAGAGGCTAAGGATGAGAATTGGCAAGAGTGATGATACATCTCAAAGTTTCTTTTCGTTTGTTTTTTTCTTGCTTTTTCTAGCAAAGATGCAAAGCATACCCATGAGGTCAAGAATCAAGGGTAAAACAAAAAGCACAATTCCCCGGGTCTTTTTCTCCCTGCAGAGAGTGACTTTGAATTTTGGTAGTCTCAAGGCACATACTTAATGGTGACCAAAATAATAACAAAAGGGACTTCAGATAAATTAGAGAGAGACCAGTAGAATAGTGGAAGGGAATTATGAGAGGGAGGTGGGGAGGGGAAAAAGAAAGATTGATGAAGGAAACAGTTCGAATAATGCTATATCCATATATGAAGGCATCACTACTAACCTTACTAACATGTACAGAGTGGGGGAATGGGGTGGGATCCAGAGGGCCTCACACCAAGTGCTGTGTGCATGTATGTAGTATTACATTGAACCTCACCATGATGTATAATCACAATGCACCAATAAAACCATATTTAAAAAATATAACAGATAATATAATATCTTTAAAGAAAGATATTACTATAAAATAATATCTTTAAAATATAATATCTTTTAAAAAAGATAACAGACTCTTGGTTAGTTATCTGTTAAGCCGTATAAAGTACTATGCCGTGAAATGTTTCTTTGTTTTACATATAAGATGTTTCTTAAGTTTGTGTATCTCACTAATTTTATAGTTTTGACTGAGTGAAAGGTCTAACTAGTTTAATATCATAGGCGTACCTCCTAACTTTCTGAATCAAACAAGTTTTAATATCCCTCTGTCAAAATAACTGATTCTCATTTAAATTATTTTAAGATAAAGTACAACATTAAATCAATTGAGAAACAACATTGTGGCCTCCAGCTGTGATACATTATTAAACTTTAACACATCAAATGGTACCAAAATGTAGCGCATCCTTTTAAAGATGTTAATCACCATTGGCCTTTAGCAAGGAATGGATACAGCTTTACTGTACCTTCTCCAAGTGTTAGCAGTGCCTAACACCCTCGTAGCTCCATTTATTCCACAAAAAGGGATCTTCAATAAGTCATACGGGGCATAGCACCCAAACAGTTTAACTTTGCAGTTTTTACTTTATATTTTCTATTAAGATATCTCATAGCATATGATTTAAGGTGACAGACTCTTCAGTAGCCCGCTGGGCAGTGTGACCCTTGAGAACACCAGGCTTCCTCACAAAACTCTGCGCTTATGAACAAAAGGCATTTCCTTATATATACATAGATAGTCATATATTCATATATATATATATATATTCATATATGTATATTAAACTATACAAACTATATACATATATAGTCATATATAGGTTTCATACAATCTCTATCCTTTCTCTCCCGATACAATTTTATCAGTCTAAAGATTTCTAAACATAAGTGATTAAGAATCATTATGGGATCAAATGGGGAAACATACCATGTAAGTGTGTGTTTCTATCACTATGAACCTTATTATGATGTATAATTACAACGCACCAATAAAGTATATTTATAATAGAATCATTATGCAGATGTACAATGGCACCTGTTGTGAGCAGCTGCATGGCCAGGTTCTCACCTGTGACCAGCTAAGCTTAGTCTCTTCACACAGACTCTGTCTCCACGTCTCCACCCAGGAGAGCAGACGAGGCATGAGCAATGAGAGGAGATGCCTGGGACCCCAGGCAGAGGCTGAAGCTCTTTCTGTCTTTCTGAGCCACTGAATCTAATTATTTCTATATTTTGAATTGTGTTGGTCCATTGGTACTATTTGAAGTTTCAGAGCCGTGAGCCCAGTCGTAGTCAAATAACACACACGTTTCCTCATTATATCTGTGAATCTGTATAGAAGCAGAATGATTATATTGTTCATCCTGCTCCTTCTATTTTCTAAATTGAGTGACTTTCTGACATATCTGCCACTGTGATTATAGATATTTTCTTTGCATTTGTTAAGTTCTTAAAAGCTCATAGCTGCTGTATCTCTCCAGTGGAATTTATCTTTTATCCATCATAAATTCTTCTTGTTCCATTAAATTTCCCTTCTATGTCATATTTACACCATTTCTCCCACTTTAGTCATTCTTTGCATAGCGAATCATGCATCTTTTTATTTCCAAGCTTTTGACACTTCTTTTCTTTTGTGTGTGTGTCTCAGGAGTATCTATCGTAAAGAGCTGGATTTTGTGTTATTTCCCCCAACCTTTGCACGACAATAGTAACAGTCACAGCTAACATTGCTGCTCACTTGCTATGGCCGGAACTTACTGTTCTAAGTGCTTTAAATGTAGTAAAAGATTGACTTCCCAGGCAATTTTAAGAGATCATTACTAATTCTACTTAACACCTTGGATCTTTCTTTGCTACATCGTGTAGAGAGCGCTCACGAGCAGCAGTCTGACTCCAAAACATGCACTTTGACTTATGAACTCCATTCTATTTTAACTTCTCCATGCATATTTAATGAGTGAGAAAAGACATACCAAGGAATATTAATTTCATTTCACCTTTACTGATATGATTTATTGGAACACATTTAGCTGCATGCTGTAGCATAGGAGAAGTTGCATCCCTCTTTCAAAAGACTACAGTACATCAGGAAGTTATAGCTGGTAACTATGCTTAATGCCACAGAATTTTGTGACAATCTAAAATTGAATGCTGAACTGTCTCTTAAACATTAGGCATGCTATGGAACTCAGAGAAAATGGAAAGCATAATGAATATTTTTATTTTAGGTATGCTGAAGAATAGTCATATTTTCAACTTGTAGTTAACCTAATAAACATTTCTCTTTGTCATGCCAAGGGGTTAATAAATATTTTGCAGAATACTTTAGAAGCACACATGCATTAGTACATATAGAAACATGTAAAGATGTTGAAGAAGAAGCTGACTCAACATTTTTTAGTAGCTACTTATGATCTAAATACACATGTTCACTTATTTACTATAATAGGTGAAACTTATTTACTAATAATACATATGTTCACTTATTTAGGTTCACTTACTCACTAAACATAACTATCCTTAAGGCAGAGGAGTAAGAGGAAATGGAACAAACATTTATTAACCACTTTTGTGCCAGACAATGATCTTTATATTTATTCATTCACACATATATGTGTGTAGTAATGCCATTGTTTAATAAATAGTACTGAGTCCCCTGCTATGTGCCCAGAAAAATTGTAGATAATGGGGATCACATCAGACAACATAATCCTCACAGCAACCCAATAAAATATTATCTCCCAATTTACTGATGATAAAACTTACACTGAACAGAGTAGCAACTGCTAAGCCATAGAGTCACGTATAATTTCCCTAACTTTAAAGTCCATGATGTTTTCATTACTATTACTTTCTAAGGAATGAGAGACCCTCCTAAAAGTACACATTTGAGTGGCAAATATTGCTTTACTTTCTCAATAATTTATGACATCGTAATTCAATATTAGATACATAAGTTTTAAGGAATTGTTGCTTGATGGACTCAGTGGATAATCAAAATAACCAAACTTCATTACTATTTCTAAATACATGGTTACTTATTTTTTTTCTCTTATTTACTTACTGTTGTGTATGTATCATAACACGTGGCCAGAGGTATTGTATTTTTCTGTATTTCTCAGTCATGTGGCAAGGCCATTTTCAGCAAATGTATTAGTCAATGCTGGGCCTCATTCATTCATTTAAATGCCACAAAATGTTTTCTTTTGTTTACACTAACAGGATAGAACTTTTCATTAAGTACTGTTGGATAAATTCTAGTAAAATTAATTTTGACACTGATATCCATGATCAAAAGAAAAAAATATAGAACTTAAAGAATCTAAAACAGAGAGAGCATCATGTGTTTTTAAAAGTTTCTAATAGGTGGAGCAGCAGGATCACTTGGGGCTATTGAGCTCAAGAAATATACAGACAGTGCCAGAAAATTTTAAGTCAAAGCCCTCACTAGCATAGCAATACATTTATCTCTTCAATATTATAATGTCCTGCAACTTTCATTTTTTTTTTTTGCTATCAGTGCATGTTAAAAATTCCTGGCAAGGTGATGCTTTCCTGGACAGTTTTGAAACGAAATAGCAGCTGTTATATCCCAATTATAAAATTCTTGGCATGCATGGAACTATGTCAAAAATAAGAAAGTTATGAATAGAGATACCACAAGTCACAATAATCCAAAGAACACTTCCAGTAAATTCAGCCTTGTTCTCAAAAACCGAAGTCAACTCTGGTGGCCCTGGAGAGATGCCAATCCCATTTAAATCACCATGCAATTTAAACTGGGTCCAATATATTTTCTAGTGAGTGACAGTCACCTGTCTGGAATGAAAGATGATCATTCCAGACAGCCCTCTATATTGTGTTTCATTTCAGAACCAGCCCACTCTTCTGCATATTTGGGATGCTGGGTGATGCTTTCAAAACTTACAGAAGAAAAATATATGAGGTACATGAGCTAATGAGACATCTGTCTATTATTTTTTCTTTGCATTGTGTAGAATGCGTTCCCTATAAAATGTCTTAAAGCCCTGTCTTTGCTGCCATTATAGGCCTACTGTTCAACTGTTCCCCATCTGGTAATGTTTAGCTACTTTTTGTACAAAGCCTAATTTACAAAAAAGACTTTAATGCATCCAAAGCAACACTGTTTTTTAATAGTTTAAAATTGAAACTAGAAAATTAATAATTCAATTATATATTCAAATAAATTTAACTAAAAAGTTTACATATTCAAAAATGATAGAGAAAATTATAATGAACACATATACTCAATTCTTGTATTTAACAAATTCTTTCAAGAAATTATGAAGTCAAACATGACAGATAAAACCCTTTTATATTCCTTTCAATCCCAATACTCTTTTTTTCCCTAGAGATAACCACCGTTATAAAAGTGATATGTGTGCTCGCAGTAAATGTTTTCATAGTATATTACATTTGTACATATCTATAAACAATATTTATTGTTGCTTTGCATGTCATTAAATCTATCATGCTTTATATATCATTCTGGATCTTGTCTATTCATTCCAGCATAAGGGATTTGATATTTGTGATTCAGTTGAGTTGATCTGTGGTTTTATATCCTATGAATATATCATAACATATGATATATTCTCCTGTTGATAGACATTTATATTGACCAGCAGTTAGTTATTGTAAATAATTCTGCAATTAGATCATAGGCTTCTTATGCATATCAAAAGACTCTTTATGTTACATTCTGAGGTGACATTTCTGTTCACCTGCAAATTGACTTGATAATCACAAAATTATTCTCCAATGTGATTACGTCAATTTAAACTATCTGTAGTTTCTACAAGTTCCCATTTCCCTAAACTTTTGTTCACTTTTTGATTGGTCATTATTTTTTCCATATCGCTTTTAGAATTATATTACTAAATTCTATGGAAATTCCTGTTACATTTGTGATTGAAATGACACTGGGATTTTAGATGTCATTTGAGGGAAATGACACCATTATAGTACTGAGACTTTTGTATTCACATGTATATGTCTCATTAATTATTTGGATTTTCTTCCATGCCCTTTAATAGTATTTTGAAAATTTCTCCATAAAGTCACTGCAAAATTATGTTCTGTTCAACCCTGAGTACCTATAGTTTTTAAATTATTTACATATAAAATTTACATTTGAAAATTACTAAAAGCTTTTACTTGTTGAAATCTTTCCACCTACGTTTCTGTACTCTACAGTTATAATTGTTTGACTGTATGTGATCTCACACTATCTATACAAACAATCCTAATATTTAATTTGCAAGCTACAATACTTTATATTTTTGCAATTCTTACATTTCTTCGATTTCTCTTTTCAACATTGAATAATAGAATCTCAAGTTACATAATAATGGTGAAGTTATTTCTTTTTTGTTTGCTTCTTACCCTAAGAGGGTTTGCATCTGGTGTCTTTTCATTAAGATGTTTTATATAGTGAGGTTAAATCTACATTTTTAGTAGATTAAGGATATTTCCTTCTATTGCTAGTGTAATTCAAGTTTTTTTAAACTTCTGAATCAGTTTTGAATATTATAGAATATTATTTATTCCTCCATTAAATTAGGATTTTATTCATTATCATGTTAATATATAAATTACGTTTTAGATAATGAGTTTTAAATCCTATTAAGTACTATTTTTCCCTACCAAATTAGATTTTTATCCATTACTTTGCTAATACAGTTTAATTATATTGTGGAACTTATTAGGCTATTTTTTAAACTTTACTGTATTAATATAATAAATTACTTTAGTAGATTCCGGGATAAATCCAATTTATACCACCTATACTAAATAAAGAACAGTATCAATTTAGTTTGTAAATAATTTATTTTGTATATATTTATATAAAATATTTGTTTATACATTTTGGGGGTTAACCTTTTGCAGTTATCAGGATTTTCTAACCTCATAAAATGATTTAGATACTTTTTTTCCTTTTTCTATTTTGAAATCATCTATATTTAACACACACACAAAAAAAATTAATGAGGTATAATATCTCTATTACTTACTGTCGTGTAAGTATCATAACATGTGGCCAGAGGTATTGTATTTTTCTGTAATATTATTGGGTAGAAAATTCTAGGTTGAAAATAATTTCCTCTCAAAATTCAGGAGGAATTTCTAGTCTTTTGGTTTCACCATTGCTATTAAAACATTCCATAGTATTTTAATTTCCTCTTCTTTTCATATGACAAGTCTTTTGTTCCTCTCTGAAAGTTTTCAGGCTCTCCTCTTTATTTTTTATTTTAGTATTGTAAACAATTACAATGATGGGTTTATTGCTAGTGGGTCCCTTTCACTTATGGGAATAAGCACACTGTAGACCCTTTTAGCTTTGATCTGAAATTCCTCAGTTCTGGGAACTTTTTCGGTTATGGTTCCTCTTTCTTCTTCTTTATGTTCCCTGATTTTACTAGGATATTTATTGATATGTTGGGCCCCCTGGTCTGATTTGCCTTGTTTTTGTTTTGCTTTGCTTTACTTTTTCCTCATAAAATCCACATCTTCATCTTTTTGTGTTGGGTGCTGAAATATGTCATCATTTTCTTCCCACCGTCCTCTTTATTTTTTAATGGCAATTGTCTTTTTATTCTTTTCAATTCCCTTATTCTTTTTATACAAAATGTTGCCTCTTGAATAGAATCCTATTATTTATCATCAGTGAGATTTATTTTATGCATGAACATTAAAATCATTGTTGAAGTTTTCTAGACTGTGATGTATTTTTGTTTTTCAAAGTTTTGGATTATGAGGTTTATTTTGGTCTTTAACTTTCATCTTAGGAATTTTGTTAAAATGCCTCCAGTGATTGGTGGATTCTTTGTTTTTACTCTTCCAGTTCTTTCTTTTTTTCTTCCTCTCTTCTTTCTTCCTTATTTCTAGAGTATTTGTATAAACATTTTTAAGAGCGAATTTTAAGATAGGGTGGACATTGGTTGTAAGAGGTGGCTTTCTGACCGATGGACTTAACTGTAGAATAAAGAGTGAGATGAGAGCTGAGATTTTCTTAGAAGACAGCTAAGCCTGACACGCATCGGCATTTTCTTATGAAGTTACCTTTGCTGCTGGAGTCATCCCCCAGCTTTACCAGTATGTGGGGTGGGTCATATTTTGGAATGAAAAGGGTGGTAGTCAGAGGCCTAACTGTTCTGTAAAATGAACTGAGAAACTCTGAATTCTAATTTCTCACTGGTAGCCCTCACATGTGAATTCTAGATATTGCTCATATTTTTTTAAAGTTTTACAGACATTTTATTTAGCTACCCAAGTAAAAAAAATGCAGTATGTTCTTTTGTATTATGCTGTAATTATAGCTACTCAATGAAGTTACAGTAGTCATCTATCAGTAAGACATTCTTAAATATGATTAATAACTGTTAACTACAGGTTGTATTTTTATTTATTTATTTATTTTTTATTTATTTATTTATTTTTGCAGTACCGGGGATTGAACCCAGGAGCATTCTACCTCCGTGCTACACCCACGGCCCTATTTTTTATACTTTATTTTGAAACTGGGTCTCACGAAGTTGTGGAGGGCCTCACTAAATAGAGAGAGAGAGAGAGAGATTGAGAGAGAGATGAGGTTGGCCGCGAACCCGGATCCTCTGGTCTCCACCTCCCAAAGTACTGGGATTACAAGCATGCGCCACCAGGCCCGGCTGTATTTTTAAATTAAATTAAATATTTTAAAATACCCAATGCATGTAGAAAAACCTAATAAATGAGCATTAGATGGTAAAATATATTAGGAGCATATGTACTAGATGTTGTCTCGGTCGTTTTCAGTCTTGACAGTCTATCTGTATATTTGTGGGCAGTGTGTAATGATAGGGTCCAGGGCGGTGGAACAGACTGGAGGGAGTAATTTTCACAGTCTGGCTAACCTGGCTCTGTGCCCTCACCACAGTCATCCAACCTAACCTGGCCAGCTCACAGGAGTGTCCAAATAGAGACGGCAGGAGTTGCTGCTATTACACACAGCATGGCTGTGTTAATATTATTATAATATTTTGCAATTTATTTCTGAGTTTGAAAATTGAATCTATAAGAGGGAAAGACCTCGACAGTTTCTATTTTAGTAGCTTCCCCCAAAATAACATGTTTCCAAGGTACTTTCAGAAAGAATTCATGGCAATGGTAGAAAATATGGAAAATAAGAAAATATCAGGAAAAAATACAAGACATAATCCCTGCTATACTTTAGTATATTTCATTTAGGTCCTATAATCATGAGGATATTGTGTAAATGAGTATAAATATTATTTTTCTTAGAAAATTTTTAATGATTGCAAATTCTAGGCCAGACATTGTTCTAGATGTTGGGGATACAGTAACAAACAAAGCATTCCTTCCCTCCTGTGTCTAGTTTATATTATAATGATTGAGACAGAAAAATAAAACTTAAAAATGAAACTGCATGATATGCTAGAGATATGGACTAAGTAGAAAAATAAAGTAATAAAAGCAAATCTGGTAAGGGTACATTTTCAGATAGTTTTGTCATAGTTCTCAATGAGAATATAATTGTGTATAATTGATAAAGTTTGATTTGAAATAAAGAAAATAACTAATTAGAAGCTCTTGATGGTATTACCCTGCTACAGAAGGAATCAGCTTTATCTTTATCAGGCAGTTTTGGAGGGCAGACTTGATTCTGTTAAAGACCTGTTGTTCTTCCTCTCCCCAGGTTAAAGGGGTATCTCCGCCGGCTGTAGCTTTGTACAGGGGCTTTGCTATTTCTGCGAACCCTAATACTCAAAGGTGGCAATAGCCTGCGGCTCCTAGGAATTCCCGTACTTGCCTTTTAGTTGTTGGTGAGGGAGTTTGGAGTGTAGCTTCAATTCTTCGTTTAGACAGGGTTCTTTTTCCTTCCTTTTTCTTCCTGTCTTCTGAATGGAGGGGTTTGCTTTTTCCTGTGTGGCAGCGGCAACTGCTACGATTACAGTTCTTTTAACTCACTTACCCCATTTGTCATCTTCTTTTGCACTATCCCTACTTTGAAATAACTTTTGGGCATTTTCAATTAATTCAGTAATGACTTTTCCCTCAAACCCTTCCAATTTTTGGAGTATTTTCCTAATATCGGGAGCTGACTGAGAGACAAAGGCCACATTTACAAGGCACCAATTCTCGGGGGCTTCAGGGTCTAGGGGTGTGTAGGTTCAGTAAGCCTCCATTAAACATTCAAGGAAAGCAGTTGGAGATTCATTTGCTTCCTGTATTAGCTCATTTACCTTGGACATATTTGTGGGCTTCCGAGCTGCTATTCTAACTCCTCCCAGCAGAGCCTGGCGGTATCTGGCTATTGCCTCCTTACCTCGGTTGGAGTTGTAATCCCAGTCGGGTCGATCAGAGGGGATTGCACGCTCTACACATTGAAGATCAGAAGTGGGAGCCCCCCATCATGACCTAAAATGGTTTTATAAGCTCCCTGCTTAATTCTTTCTCTTTCTTCTTCTTTTTTTTTTTTTTTTTTTTTTGCGGTACCGGGGATTGAACGCAGGGGCATACCCCCGGCCCTATTTTTTATCCTTTACTTTGAAACTGGGTCTCGCGAAGTTGCGGAGGCCTCACTACGTAGCTGAGGCTGGCCGTGAACCTGGATGCTCCGGTCTCTGCCTCCCAAGTACTGGGATTACAGGCGTGTGCCACCACGCTTGGCTTTTCTCTTTCTTCTGAAGTGAACAAAGTTTGAAGAATCTGTTGACAATCATCCTAGGTGGGCTGGTGGGTAAAGAAAACAGTTTCCAATAAATGTATTAGGGCTTGGGGTTTTTCGGAAAAAGAGGGATTCTGAAGTTTCCAATTATACAAATCAGTTGTTGATAAAGGAACATATACTAATTGCCCTTGGTCGTTTCCGGCCATCAACTGTAAGGCAGAAGGGCAGGTGCTTGTGCCTGAGTTCCATAGGTTACCCCAGCCCTCGTTCGAGATGGGCTAGGGTCTGGTAAGCCAGAGTACATAGTTCCCAGGGGGCTAGGTACCAAGGAATCGGGAGATATGGGTCTGGATGCAGAGAGTCTGAGATCAGTTGGTAAGAGTGGTATTGGTGGGGAATAAGGGGGTAGAGGTAAACCTAAAGGATCTGTTTCAAAATTCTGAGGGTCTTCCTGCAAGACTTGGGGTTTTGACTGGGGATTTTTCCAGTTTAGGGGTTCAGAGATAAGGATAGAGGTAGGGGGGTTTCCTTTGACATGTTTTTTTTGTCCGGGTGGTTTATCAGAAACTAAATCAATCCATGCCAAAATATAGGGTACTTGGTCAGGGTGACCTGGTGAGCCAAAAACAACCTTCCTAACTCGACAGAGAAGGGGAAGAGAAAAGGACCCTTCTGAGGGCCATCCTACTGAAAAGGTGGGCCATTCAAATTCACAGAGGGTTTGTAGGTGCCCCTTAGAGACAGAGCACCCATATTGCAATGCCTTTTTCTGGAAGGAGGGAAAATGATCCAAAACCAGTGATAGAGGAGAAGTAGATTCACTTTGTCCTGTGTTTTCTAATTGTTAAAGCTTCACTATGGTAATAGTATACAGGGGTTGCCTTAGCCCAGGGGTTTAGCAGGAAGAATTGCCCCACAGCTACTTGCTTACACAAGCCGAGTCAGCGTTGGGTCTCTGAAACCGAGGTGGGCAAAGGTGTCTCTGGTTTCCAAAATTAAGTCCAGCTAAGCCTCAAGCAAGGTGTTGGATTGCAGAGGGTCGGTATAAACCCCCAACCTGGTGCCTCTCCCGATTGCAAGGAGCTAGGACTGGCCCTAGGCTCCCCGCTTCCCCAAGCCTTTGGGGTTATAAGCGGGCGGATCACCGCTCAAGCAGGCTGGGAGAATGACCTCCTGAAGTCCGTACACTTGCTCCAGGCTAAGAGATTCTAATGTTTCAGGTCAACGGTGTGGTGCTTTGAAGGTAGCTTCCTTGAGTTTCACATCAAGGCCGGTTTCCTTCACGGTGTCTCAAACTGACCCTCTCCTCTCTCGGGGAAGAGAGGGCTGGCTCATAGCGCTGGGGTGACCAATCCCTTATGTACACTAGTCTGGAAGAGCCATTATGTGTACTTCCCCATCTAACCCTGGGGTGGGGGTATGTCTGTCCAATTGGTGTTAATTACAAGGCCTGAAAATCTGACACTCAATTCCCACAGTTCCTGACCACCAACAAGAAATTAATATAGTTGCATAAGAAAGACTCAAGAAAGTAAGGCAAATTGAAATATAGCAAACCGAAAGTAAAAACCTCTCAAGCCTTGTCCAATTTGGGGGCATGGCTGCAACCAAAACTACTGAGAACACAAATAGTTGCAAGAATAAGACCGAGAAGCCAAACATTTGTGCACCAACCAACAACAAGAAAGGGGACGCCCATAAATGATCAACAATAATCACATAAAACCCAAAACCTAACGGACCTGGAACAACAAAAGACAAGCCGGGTAAGCGAGACACGTGAAACAGAAACTTAACAACTTCCTCAGACTGTAAGTAAACAACAAGAATAGCTCCCAGGAAACAAACCAAACCAGGAGGCTGAGGAGGTCTCCCCAACCCTCGGGAGATCGAAGTTAGCGATTGCATCCAATCAACCCATGATCTCCTACCAGACGAGTCGACTCACCCAAACAGATACCTCCGGAGGGCTGTACCCGATTCCTTCCTCATACATTGGTCTCGGAGTGGTTGGTCAGGCCAGAGGAGCTTCACCCAGGGCTGAGGAACATCTCTCAGCTGCCGTCCTGTAGGCGGGTACTCCACCCTGGGGAGTGTAGTAAGTCTCATCCCAAAGCCGGGGGTCTCTAAAATCTCGCGTTTCCCGATCAGGGAACCAAATGTAGTATCTGATTGTGAGATAGAGACCATAAGACCACGGTTAAGAGGTGAAGGATTTATTTAAGCTGCGGCAACTGCAACCCCACTCAGCACGCTGAGTAGAGAGCTGCCCCCTTGTCCTAAAAATTGTGTCTTTTATAGGGTTATGCCGCTCATAGGCGATCAGAAAGCAATTTTGCAAACAAGCAGGCGGATTACAGAAGCCGGATTTTTGCGGTTAACAAGTTAGCATGTATGCAGAAATATATATATATATATATATATATATATATATATATATCATTTTATGAAATTGAAGTTGAGTAACCAAGCAATCTTTTTTAGGAACTATTCCCCAGCAACTGATTTCTAATTTCTTATAACTATTTCTTTTCAGCTTTTTTTCATTTATATGCTTGTACCTGGCACCTGTTTGTACTTAACACATAACAAGGCTTGAGCTGAGTCCCAGCTGGACTTTAGTGTTCATTAGGGAAACTCAGGTCAGGTTTGCCCTACCCCTTCTTAGTCCATTCAGGCAGCTCTAACAAGATACCTTAGACTGGATAATTTATAAACAATAGAAATGCATTGCTTAAGCTGGGCATGATGGTACACACCTGTAATCCCTGTAATTAGGAGGCTGATGTAGGAGGATCGCAGGTTGAAGGCCAGCCTTGGCAACTTAACAAGACCCTCAACAACTTAGGGAGACCCTGTTTCAAAATAAAGTAGGGCTTGGGGTAGAGCTTGGAGGTAGACTGTCCCTGGGTTCAACCCCCAGTACCACAAAAAAAGAAAGAAAAATGAACAGAAAAAAAAGAAAGAGAGAGAGAGAGAAAGAATGGATGGATGGATCGATGGATGGATGGATGGAAGGAAGAAAGAAAGAAAAAGAAAGAAGGAAGGAAGGAAGGAAGGAAGGAAAGAAGGAAGGAAAGAAGGAAGGGAGGGAAAGAGAAAGGAAAAGAAATGAAAAGAAAAGATAAATAGTAATGCATTGTTTATGTTTCTGGAGTCTGAGAAGTTCAACATCAAGGCCCCAGCAGATTCAGCGTCCTACAACGTCTTCATACATGGCGTCTTCTTGTCGTGCCCTTGCATGTCAGAAAAAGAAAACACACAACCTCCAGTCTCTTTCAAAGACACTAATTCCATTAATAAGAAATGCCTGAATCTCTGACCAAAACTCCTACCTCTCATGCCGCCCTAGAGATGAGGATTTGATGTGAATTTTGGGGAGACACATTCCTACCATAGCATCATTCTTCAGAGGTTTCCACCTAAATTCTGAAATATTTTTAATATTTCTTTATCCTCTCAGTCTCTCAATCTATAGTTGCCTATTGGCAAATATCCAGGCAGAAGAGGAGCACTAAATACGAGGTTTCTTCCGCACACCCCTTTTTAGAGCACTTGGACCCATAAGTTCTCAATGCCTTGGAAGTTTTCCAGTTCCTTTAATCAAATTTCATTTTGTTCTTCTTTCTGTTTATGCATATGAAAATTGTTCCATACCAAGTTAATCTGCCATTACCCAGAGTTATGGGAAAAAAAATACTTCTCAATGTGTAAATGTTTCCAGGAGCATTGGGCATGGGTTTCCCTCTTTGTAAATCTTCCACATCCACTGTTCCCTAGAATTTAAAACTTCCTGGGGTTGCAAAAGACAATCATTGTAATGAATGGGAGAGGGGAATAGAAGTAAGGCCCCAGGGATCCAAATTTCTCTCATTGAACTCTACCCCTCAACTCACGATTCTCAGCACCTGTATTCCCCACCTGAAGCACTGCAGGTGTGAGTCACTCGAATCTGAGTACTTATTTGCATTTATTTCCTTTCTGCGGAGCTTTGTTTTATTTTCATTTCTCTCCTGTGGTGATGCTAGATTCCACTCATTGTAACATTTCAATCTCTGCACACTGTAATGCATTGCTATTTCCTAGTCTTATCCAAAATGGATTGCATTTCTCTTGTTCTTTGATCTTAGATTTTTAGTAATTGTCAGAATCAGATGTAGTTAATAAAGGGAGGTATTTTTTTTTTTTGCTATTTTAACAATGGAATGCCCAAAACATGTGTTGCTTATCCATATGTATGAATGAAGGACTAAGTGGTCTTGCTTGTCCTGTGAGAAGTCTTATTTCATTTGCCAAATAAGACTCTCACCTGAGTGGGAGACTGGACCATAAACTTTGTCTTTAACCTGAAACCTGCCACATTTCAGGTTAGGTTGTCTAAATGTGGAAAACACAGCCTTGGCCTCTTTGCCACACTCACCCATTATTCCAAAGGCAAAATAAAGAAAGCATTACTCTGGTATCAGAGTTTCTCTGGGTAGCTTATCTTTTTTAATTTACTTATTTATGAATTTATTTACTTATTTATTGTTGGTACTGGGGATTGAACCCAGAGGCATTTTATCTCCAAGCTACACCTCCAGCCCTTTTTATTTTTTATTTTGAAACAAGGCCTGACTACGTTGCTGAGGGCCTTTCTAAGTTACTAAGGCTGGTTTTGAACCTGTGATTCTCCTGTCCAGGCTTCCCAAGTAATTACAGGCACATGCCATCCTGCCTGGCTAGCTTATCCACTTTTTTTTTTTTTTTTTGCG